>JAMKCH010030414.1:0-17913 GCA_023653785.1 Ophioderma brevispina
TTTCAGAACTTTCCTTTAGGTCTGCACATCAGGTATTTAGGTTCAGAGTAATTGTATGTTCATTACATAGCAATTAAGGGGCCGGAATGTTGGTACTTAAACTTGCATGTCCCCTACCCCTTAATGTGAATACCTGTCTTCACTGTCGATCTGGCGCCCTCTGTTGGTATCTGGCTCATGACTCAAGATGTTGTCGGATGGACTGCTGAAAACAGTTTTTCTACCGCTAGTTTACCGATAGTTTTAGCCTAGTTTGACACTAAATTACCACGAGTTTTACCCTCATATTAGACTACAAGATCAAGATTCCTGCATGAAGATAGAGCATTAAAGTATTTGTGCATGACATCATCTAGTTCAAGTGTGGTAAATTTGTAGATTAAGATTGTGTTGTGTTGAACATCTAGCGCGTAATGGAAAAGCAGCAGACATCTGGCGTAGAACTCGAGAACTTCATTTTAGTTTTGGAATTCTCTACATATATTCTTTTGACCTAATGTGCAAAAAGAAGACATAATGTCAGAGTAGGACAAAGTGATACGTTTCGTTATTTCACCCATTTTTATCAGTTTTGGATGAATTTTGTCCTATTTATTCCACTTTGACTCAGAAATCTGTAAAGAGAAATGGCTCACCTGATGAAAAGGCAAAACACTTATATGTCCTACTCTGAAAAGAGGGCCAAATAGCTTTCTATTCACTTATTATGACACTTTTGGATGTAAGTGATTTAACCATTTTGGGACAATTTTGACCTTATTTTGATCCAAAAATATGAAAACTAGAATGACTAAAGCTACCTATTGACGTTTTCCCTTTAGATGGTACTGCTAATGTTTCCTTGAAGACTTTTGTGAAACGAAGGTTTTGGGACTGAGGTATCCATTTTTTGGCAATTTTGATTTTTTTTGGGCCAATTTTACCCCCAAATCTATAAATCGGAATGGCTTCCATTTTATCCACTTAAATATTACTTCTTTGAAGGTGAATGGGTATGTTCTAATCGATTATTTTAAGAAATGAATGTATTTGGACTGATTTACCTATTTTTGGAAATTTTGACATCCTTTGGCCATTTTGACCCCAAAATTTAAAAATTGAAATGGCTTCCATTTTACCCACTTAAATATGACTCCTTTAAAGGTAAATAAACATGTTCTGATTGATTATTTTAAGAAAGGAATGTATTTCAACTGATTTACCTATTTTTTGACAATTTTGACCCTTTTTGACCATTTTGCCCCCAAAATTTGTAAATTTTAATGGCTTCCCCTATATTCACTTAAATATGACTCCTTTAAAGGTAAATAGACATGTTCAGATAGATTATTTGAAGAAAGGAATGCATTTCGACTGATTTACCTATTTTTGGACAATTTTGACCTTTTTTGGCCATTTTTTACCCTAAAATAAAAAATGTAGAAAGGCCAACACCCCATACGTTGATGTACACCACATGGTGGTATGAATCCACTAGGTTGGACCTTTGCAACAAACAACGCCGTCAAAAATCATATTTGGTCCTTTGGCCGGCCGTCTATTCTGCTTTTCAAGCCAGGGGGATAAAAACAATTGTATACATACTGCTGACACATACTCAGGTTAGTTAGACAATATGGCAAGATATACCTTTTGTTTTTGAACAAGTTATTTATTATAACCATGTATGGGACAACATTATTCATAGTTCTAGCCTTTTCGTGGTAGTTTTAGCAAACAACTTTCTAATCAGAGTTTGGTTCCAATTGAACTTCAACTTTTCAATTGAGGTCAATTTTTAAAAAACACACACACACACACACACACATATCCACACATACACACGCACAATGGATTGCTAAGTGGTCCTCCAGCTATAGCTGGCGGCCCACAATAATATAGTCAAGGACAGAATTAGGCGACCAATTGTGCGTATGTCAAGGTTTGTCAATCAACCCGGCGCGGACTGTGATTGGTTAGAATGTGTAGCATGGGCGGGGCATGTTCGAACAAAATATGATTTAAAATGTCAAAATACCCTATTTGAGTCGGGTTTTCGACTAAAGGACTTTCTGTTTTAATCAGCTTTAAATATTCACAGATTATTCTTCACGGCCTACGTTTGTTCTGCACCGTCAAATTACGTCAGACGCGCAATTGGTCGCCTTATTCTGTCGCTGACTATAGTAATAACTTTTATGTTGGCGTCATCAAACTGTTGACAAGTCCCAACTTTTTATATTTTGGGCACCTTTCTAGCTGCCAGAAAAACACCTCAATTTGGGGGTAATTGAATGCTTTTGCAAACATTGTGCAAAATGTGCCAAAAAGCTTGAGTAGGTATTTTGCTTCAGTTTCAACATTTGTTTTAATTCTGTCTGAATGATTACCTTATGTTTTGGCATGAAACAATGGGGTCAAGGTCATTGTAGAGCATTAAAGGTGCAACGAGCGATTTCAAATAACAGGTGTCCCGAAAAATATGAAAATTATGATTTTGGTACTGGTGTAAAGCTTTATATAAAAAATATTCCCATCTGTAAGGATTAAGCTGAGAACTGTTTCCTTTGGTACAAAAATTATGAAATTTCTAATTATTTTCATATAGGAGCAAATACAAAATTCAACCTATGTTTTCTATTGAAATATAAGCAAATACAAGTCACTTTTTGTTTTTATTCTAAGTTATTTCTGTAGCCAAATAAAAGGTAGGGAATCTATTGCACGTCTGATCTATCACAGAAAATATGGATGACTTGAAATCTCTTGTTGCATCTTTAATAGTCGCCATGGGCTTTCACCTCACCAACATTGAAGACATACAAAATTATGCTGAAATCTTTCAATGGATTAATGAAAAATTTACACCGAATTATGCAAATGTGGGAATTATAATATATTCAAAAAACAAGAATGTGACAAAAATATACAGCACTAGCACTCGGGCCACCCTCCACCAAGTTTGAAGTGGATGTGATCTTGGGTCAATTAGTTAAGAGTGAATTAATTAATGAAAGTAGACCTATAAACTCTACAGTACAAGCACTCACCAATGGTCTATCACTCCATTATGTTTAATCACGATTGGACCTTCCCCTTAATGAGTTACATTGATTAATGATCTGGAGAACACCCGCCAGATTGCCCGTCCGAACAGCAGTATAACATCGGCCCACACAACATAATTGTTATTGGGCCAAAAAGTGATATCAAAAATCAACTCACACATGTTGCGGGGTGTTACTGTAACCGTGTTCTACTTTCTGCCATCGCCCCAAATGTAACGAGCAACGGTGTAGCGTGTCGCAGTATCGTGGCGGCAAGAAATGGGAACCAAACATGACGAATGAGCTGACCCACACAAATGCTATCATGAGACAAGCCCACCATAAATCTAGATACATAGAAGACTGAAAATGAAGACAAACAAAACCACAGATTAACAAAACTTGTATTTTTTTTCATGAAGGAGGCAAATAGATTGAATATAAACAGCATGTCTGTTGAAAATAAATAACTTAATATCAACCTTTACTGCACCCATTTGGGTTACTTGTCTAGTAAATAATAATAATAATAATACTTATTTGAGTTACTTGATGAAATACTGAAGACAACTAAACAGAGTAACTCAGGAAAGAAAAATGGGCTACTCAGCCCAAACACATCACCAGTGCATTTCTCTCCATGGAACATACATGTATATACACACAATATCGAGGGTTGAAAATCAGAAGGATGTAACTCAGCACTGAAAGAAATATTAAAGAATTTCTTTAATTCTGCTGTAATACTGCTTTTGAGAAATGTGATGTTTAATATTTTCTACTAAGCAAATCTATTCATTACTCAAAATGTAAACATCTCATAAAGCTCATATATGGTACTGTAAGCAAACATTATATAAACAAAGAACAATTTTTAATTATGAACAGCAGAATTAAAGAAATCCTTTAATATTTCTTTCAGTGTTGATTTTACGTCTTTCTGATCGTCAACCCTCGATATAGAGTAGGCATAAAACCGAGATGTGAAAAGACAGGCAATGCTGGAATTAACTTGTGAGAAAATACTGCTTACAAAGAAACTTGAATTTGGGAGAGAGATAGTTTGCCAAATGTATGAAAGTTGGAAATGTTTCCCAAAGTCTTTGAAAAGAAACAAAGACAGAATTGTAAAAGGAATCAGTCCTTGCCCGCCAATGTAGAAATCTGTCTTGAGAAATACGACCTTTGTGAAAAAAGTCCATGAAAGATGCTGGATCTGGTAGCGACCGTATGTGTATGTGAGCCCAGAAATTGTTTATTCCTGGAATAAACAATTTCTGGGCTCACATATACATACGGTCGCCGCCAGAAGTCTTGTAACATGGGTGGTTACCCTAGGCTCATGTACAGGTTACCCCTCCCACCCCAGGATGCTATACTTACATGAAGAAAACATATGGGAACAAATCCCACATAGTACGCACAGACCATGGAGTTAAAAAGAACATTTTTCATCCGAGAGTTGAAGTCATATTTCAGGACATCGGCTTCGTCACGAACCTCATTTGGAATGTGTGTGCACTTGTGACGAGGGATTCGTTGCATTTCCGTAACCTTAGGGGTGAGTTTCTCACTTCCAAGTTGTTCTTCCTTGGGCCACAAGATATTGGTGATACTGGTGATGAAGGTATTGTTGAGGTCAATGGTAAGACCGTAAAGTAGGAAGTACGACACAGCCCTGAAATTGAAAAAAAATCTCTTTATTACATTCTTATCAATACTGTGAACTGTGATCTAACTAGAATGGGGTAAAGTGGTATTTTGTGATACACACCTCGTCCCCTCGACTTACTAGGCACTATCAGTGATTTGCTAAATCATAAAATCGAAAAAATCTTCAAAAATCAGATTTTTGCATGTCTGTAACAAGTACGGGTACCCTAACATACCCTGCAAATGATAAGACCAGAAGCAACCCAATAAGCACAGAATCCGATATTTTAGCCATTACTGTCCGACGGACACTTACTACAATACGTAATTCAATGGAAAGTCAAATCTTTGAAGACTGCCGTTTTCTTCCTTTTCTGGCAATTCTTCAGTTGAATATGAGATATCAGATTAACTTTGATTTGAAGTATTACTGCAAATTTCAAAAATTTTGACTCTTTCGGGTGAATCACTGATAGGGTTTTAAAGGGGGATGGTCGATTTAAAGTCTGAATCAAAGATTCGAAATATTATTTTTTTGTGTAATAATGAAAAAATAGTCACTAGAACTGAGATAGTAACCTTAAAATGCACAATTCCTGATAAATTTGAGATGAATCTGATTTGTCGTTTTGATGCAGTAAACATTTATGTGTTTGTATTAGTCCCATAGGATATGTGTATAACAAAATTCCGGATCCAGAATTTTATAACCAACATGGATTTTCTATATGAAGGACTTCGATTTAAGACTTAGGCCAATTTCACACAGTGATTAGTATTGGACACGCAATATGTACATTGCAAAAAAAAACAATATTTTTGGAAATGAGGGCGCCCTCCTCAGGAAATCTCTGAGTCGGCCTTTAAGGATATGAAGTTTTCATCTTGATAGATTGGCCTTCACTCCAAAACCCCATCTGTAAAGTTTTGCGCCAATATTTCAATCCGTTTTGATGAGAGAGCTAAAAACGTGATTTTGTAAGCCCCATAGAGTACTGTGTAAAATTAATATTGGTCAACCAAAATGGGGCACATTTTCGCTCATAACTTCCAAACCAAACATCCTTTGGCGCTAAGATTTCACAGGGTAAATGAGAAAAATAGTAGCTTTCTTCTGATACCAAAATGTTGACCATTTGCGGTAAAATCTGGGGCTTCTGGGGACGAGGCTATTAGCAATCGGGCATGGACCTTTAAAAAAAAGTTGAGATTTTTATATCATCTGAACCATTTGCCCGGGTAGAGTATGTGTGTCTTATTCTTACGTGCAAATTTGATCTACTCCAGAAGAAATTTGTAACTTTGTATTTTCTGTCGGTAAACAGACACTATTAAAACAGAGTGGCCTATGGGCACCGTGATACAAACATTTGCTCATAACATCAAAATGCACATTTACAATCAACCGAAATTTTGAAAATGAGCTTTTCTCAAGGATATCTAGTGAACCATAAACAAGGTCCTAGGATCACAAAATGTACCTTTAAGTTCTACCTACAAGAGAATGGTTTATTCATATTGGTTTGCTTTTATATATTGGTTTGCTTTATATATAATCACAAATTTCCATATTAGAAAACAATATCGAACTGCATCTGGTTCAACAACACATATTGTCGATGGGATGATAAATCCTCGCACCTCAATTTTTTTGGCAAATATTAGAATGTCAGACATCTTTTGAAATGTGCAGGTGAGTGATGGAAAGCTTTTTGAGCTTCCAAGAAGAGCAGTAAAGGAATGGTTGACAACTCCTCTTGCACAAATAAGAGGAGTGGTTATGTTTAAAATAAACACAGTTATATACCTCATATATAGATCCCTGTCATCTGATTGGTTAAAAGTGGAGGCATAAATTCAACTAGCTTCAAGAAGTGAACCAAAAATGAACCATGCCCTGGGAAGAGCAGGCATAGTTCATAAACTATGCCCGGGACACCTCTTCCCAGTGTAAAAGACTGTCATACGAACTATTCATCCGAATTATGAGTGTATATATTGAAGCTGGTGTAAGAGATGAATTTAAGCAGACCATCGCATTTAGGGCCCTGATCGCATTTTGTTTACTCGTACTGTGCTTACTGTGCTAAAGCAAGGAAATGGCTGAATCGCAGCCTCAGCATTCATGCTTTGAGCTTGTAGATGAAGATCTGAAAGGAATCAGAGGTGCAGCTCATAAGAGCTAATACCAAACGGCAGGTAAAATACACCGTGAAGATATTCGAGGATTATAATTTGACACCAATAACGGCCATCTGCAGGCCGTGTAAAAGTTGCCGAATTTGGAGTTGTACGCATCTTGCCGACAAAAAACATGGCAAGAAGTCGATTACGGCGATCCATTTTGGACTCCAACATCACTTTCTCAACACAAGAAAGGTTGATTGCTAATTCTTCACAAGTTTTGGACCCTAAGTTACACAAAATTGTTAAACCATGCATGCATGCATACCATGGCCTACACATGATATAGGCCTGTCTGTGTTAGCATCCTGGGCTGGCTTAGAATGTTCTTCTAACCAATCAGATGCCAAGAATCTATATATTCGGTATATAAAACAAATATTGACTGCTTTTTATTCGGAGCTTGATTGAAACTATAGGCCCTCGGACATCTCGAAACCATACTATGCCTCTCGGCTTACGCCTCGGGGCATAGTATGGTTTTGAGATCACCTTGGGCCTATAGTTTCAACTATGCCCCTCATAGCAGTCAATATTTGTATACTATGAATATGAATCTGGTATGAATATCCCTCAGGTTCAAGATAAGGGGAAACTGTTGTTTTTAGATGTGAATACCTTTATCAAGTTCTCACACTAGAAAAAATGGTTAATGGCAGATTTCAAGTTCCACTACATAGGACAAGTTTACTTAGACTATTTTTTTAAATTTTGCAATTTAAATAAAATCTCAGAATTTCTTAAACTGAGGGTGCCCTCTATTTTTAAAACTGGCTGAGTACATTTGCAACTTACGGGTATGCCAGAAAGAGTAAGTTAAGAGGTGAATTGTACTGAAACAGCATCCAAATGGACCATATAGCCAATACAACCACTGTGATCACCATGGTGAATTTGAAGAGCTGGACGAGACAGTAGAAGAAGGTCACTGCTGTGGCATCACGGTAAACCTACATTAAAAGAGAAGTCACTGGATGAGTGATTATAGTTGGATTTATTTCTCGGACAATCCGCACGTACACCCCGTGTAAGCGCCGCCAGCAATGCAGTGATTTGGTGCCTACTTTGACTGATCTCTCAGTTTTTTTTTTAGTTAAACCAAAGTTTTAAATCCGGTTTTGTCCCCGCTAAACGGGGGTGGCCGGATACACTTTACACTCTGCAATACTGCTGTGAGAGGATTTATTAGAGCAAAAGATAATTGACCGGATGCCCTTCCTGACATCAATCCAGTTTTCTGTGGTGGGCCTAGCCTTTGGGCAACCATGCCCACCATGCAAGGCAGCATGTGTTGGATGAATGCTATTAGCTCTCCAGAGCTGATGCCCTTGTAGATAGATCTTCTTTTTCATTCTACCAGGGTAACCAGCTACCCTCCTCATCAGATTTTCTTAGAACCCCAATGGGAGTGACGGTTTAGCCACCGACAACTCGGCCCTGGGACAGGAAGTACTGGTTACCAGTAGCAGGCCCTCAAAAGGAAACCCGACCTGAAATGAGGATTTTGAATTTTTTTTCGGGTGGATCTTTAAGCACCGTAATGCAGGAACCTGAACATTGCAAAATGATACTGTTTTTCCCATGGTGACTTTATTTAAAATATTTTGATATTTTCGTGTCATAGGTTATAATCGGTCGCCATCTTGAGCAACACCATCATGAAGATCACATTATACAATTAAAGTACAATATCACTCATACTGAGATTATATGTCTATGTGAGTAAGAATCCGGCTGTGTACACCCGGATCAGGAAACAAAAAGCAGCTATAGCTATTGTAGACATGAGAGATATACTGTACTGTCTAATAAAAGCTCTCCTCTAATTAAAAGCCCCTCAATTTTTTTCTGCCCAAATGTTCCTAAAAATTGCCAGAAATTCTTATACAGCTATGAAAATGTAAGCAATTTCATTGGCTGATGCCCGGGTTCAATTCGACAATTGAACCCAGGTAGTACGCGCTGCGTATTGATGTTATTTTTAGGTTGAAGCACTCGGGTCAGACCGTGTTTTGCTACGTTCGCACGCGCGCCTGCCAACGTTGCGTCTCGTTGCATATGATCGTTGTGTTCAACGAGTTGTTCGATGGTTGTCACTGGGTGGTGGCAGTCCTTTTTTGTTGTATTTAAGCCGTAAAGTATCACGAAATTGGGTTAAAGATGACCTTAAATGATAAAGCTGTTTGAGATTTAAAATAAAGGTACGATTTTGGGAACCGGTACTCTATAAGACGAATTGAAGCCGGCAACACCATTATTTTTGCGTGGAAGAACTCGACCTCTTCCACTTAAAATAATGGTATCGCCTTGGTTTCAATTCGTCGTAAAGAGAGTACCAGTTCCCAAAATCCTACCTTTATTCTCTAATCATACATACATAGACTGATAATTAAAGTGACAGGATATGAATTTCTCTCAAATTTCACTGGATCGGTTGTAGACCACCTACCGAGAACGTTTGGAAGGTTTATTGGACAAACACGTGCAAAAGAAACCCGCAAACCTTGTTTTGAACTTGCCTGCTAACGCAATCGTTCCCCATAGAAAACCGTGCTTTGAGCTTCTGTCGTGCGCGACAGGAACTACTAAATCATCATCTTATTACATAAAGACGGCGTATTCGGCTTATTCACTTCAGGTGAGTTCTAATACATTGGTAAGCATTCCAAATATGTAAAAAACCTAGGTTCGAGAAAAATTGGGGGTGCTTCTTTCTGGAAATCTCCTCATGTCTAACGATCGCGATTTGGAAAATTGGTAGCAGGTTTGCCAGCCCGAAATTGGCCAATATGTGTAGAACTTACTCAGTATGTCATCAAATTAGGATCTGCATCTGTTAGTTACGGTGGCAAACTCCAAAATTGGAATCCCGCACAGGAAAGTGAAGATAATTTAGATTAGTGTAGCTTTTCGGAGACATCATCTCTCCATGTACAAAGTGTTTGACCATTTTAGGCAGGCATTTTTTTGTACATCTGTGGATGCAGCATTGGTGTGATGTTGATCGAGCTTGTTCACACTCAATCCTTTTTGAGGGAGCACCGAGGTATTCCAGAGGGTGCTAGCTATGGTTTGCAATGAATATAACTAACATGACCTAGAAACGCCACTTTTTCTTTTTGAAAAATTTCACGCGACCAGGACGTTTCGTACAGACAATACAGTATTATTCCCTATGAGTTAAGGCATGCTCTCTACCAGGGGCTCAGTTTAATAGCCTTGAATGGGCACATGTTACAGGAGCTGGGTCTGTATAATTCTGGTATCATAATCATCCAAAAAATCCAGGAGGTGTATTTGCTCCAGATACGGGGTGAATGAAAGTATTGAACTGCGCCATGGGAATTGAGATTTTAATTATCCTCATGTGTATACCTTTCGGCATAATGCAATCTGAAGCAGCAGTACGTTACCACCTCTTTGACAAACCCAGATAGTTCGTTCGTTGTAAGCCCCAAAGTTGATGAAGCACTACCAGGTAGGATCAAATCAGGTAAAAGTGCTGGTGATAAAAAGTCAAACAAACCGATATATTGATTCACTCAACTCACGTTGTCAAGGTCAAGGAAAGGAGAGAGAATACATGTAATTTCCTTCGTTAGGTGACCGACTCTTTTCTGACACATTTATGAATTCGGAAACCTGACAGAATAAAGCCACATGGTTTATGTGGGTTTATTCGCATTAAGTTTCTAAAATCATAAGTGGTTGGCCAGAAAGAAGTGGTGACTTTAGAACACACCAGTTACAATCTAAGTTACATATTTATAATTTTCTCCCCTTCCCATGGACAGCCAAGTGGACAGTTACAAGTTAAAAGTTGGTGACCCGATCGACAACCTTGTCCCCGCACTTTACTGCCGTCAAAATTGAGATTTTCCATATCAGAAAAAGCTCATAGTTTTTCTCACCTATCCCCAGTGAATTAACAGGCCCAGGAAAGGTTCTTTCGGATTTTATGAAAATGTCCAAAATGATGGGGGGGTTTCAGCACAATTTTAAATCAAAGTATTCAACACCATGTCCTATGGGCCAATTTAGTACACAGTTTTTTGCTAACCAACATAGGTGCACCATGGGCATCCCTCATATGTTGATGAGGTCAAAGGTATGTGCCAAGGTCAAATTCATATGAGTCAAGTGAAAAAAGGCTAATGTCAAAATTGGACCTTATTGAAGTTCAATTGGAACCAAACTTGTGTCATGGAGCGGTTCCAGCTTATATTCTTTGAAAATAGCGAGCGTGAAAGCGAGAACCGAAAATTCTCTAGTTCTTTCTACTATCCGAACAAACAACTGCACCGATTTAACATAAAATTTGTAATCAGATGTTTTTGGTGAATGGTGATAGTGCTTCCATTGTGGGAGAAAATATCATATGAAAAATCTGATCTTGATTGCATCACCCACTTTTAAGAAATATGTCATGATTCTGAATATTTGGAAATTTGGTCTGGAATGGAAAGCTTAAGTAACTGATCATATAAATCAAAATAGTTGAAAATTGTCCACATTTGTTGGTATTTTGCCCTTTTAATTTTCCGCCCAATAACTTACTCGACGATGCCGACAAATCCACATCGCGGTGCATGGTGACGTCAAAGTGATGACCATCCATAATTTACGTCGTTGTGACCATCATTCACATGTGTTGCCACTTGCCTTCCTATAACTGTGATCGATGGTTTTTATATCAATAATATTAAACACAACGAAATGCAACAAAATATGTCATTCTGTACCTTATTTTCAATTTTAAAATTATTACTTTTATTAACCACCATCAATATACAGTGTCCAGCAATAACAATTCGAGTCAACACAGAGGTTTTGGTCATCAACGGGGATGTCATACGAGGAGATCAAAATTGTGGGCGCTTTTGATCAAAAGCCGTGGCAAAATCCGCCCGTTTTCTGCGTATGTCAAACCCAAAAATAAAATGCCTCTATTTTGTTAATTTTACATCAAATTGTATTATTTTTTTTCGGGAATTCGTGATTTATGTACATATTTTATGAATGAAGTCAAACTGAGCTTGACAAAAATCTTGACATATTTCCGTTAAGGCCAATTTAGTTTAAAGAGACATGAGGAGATTTCCAGAAAGAAGCGCCGCCCCCAATTTGTTTTTGAAACCCTGGTTTTTTGCATATTTGGAGCTTCCCATGTGATTAAATCACACTAAGTGAATAACAGCCGAATACGCCGTCTTTAATGTAATAATATGAATTGTGCTTCTGCGTGCAACTGACAGAAAGTCAAAGCAGGTGTTTTCTATGGGGACAATACGATGTCAGGCAAGGTTCAAAACAAGGTTTGCTGTTTTTCTTTTGTAGTGTATGTCCAATAAACTTCGACGTTCTGTTAGGTGGTCTACAATCGATCCCTGGTGCAATTTGACAGAGAAATTTGTATCCCCTAAAAAAAACTCTCCTCCCCTGGTCCACTTTAAAAATGTTGCAAATGTTCTTTTCTGACAAAACCCACATTGAACTACAGGAATCCACAATTCTTCTTAGCATATCCACAAGTCATAGGTCACGGCTTGTTGTGTGTCAGGATTTATATTCAACTTAGTAAGCTGATCGGGGGCCGTGTGTATCCATGATATGGATGAACCTAAAACAGGGCCTGCTTGAGGCTGTGGGGGGGCGGATTTGGACCAGCCAGGGGTTTTCACCTACTCTTATTTGACACTTGCTGTGATGTAATTTACAGTTTGTTGGACCTGTACCGGGACCGATGCCTTACCGTCCCTCCGAAGGACGGGATTCTTTTTCATGATTCATTTGCCCAATTCCAAGTGACCATGGAGGAGAAGCTGGTATTCTGTATTTGATCAGTAGCCTGTTATAATAAAGATCAATCCAGAATTGCGGTACCCCCGAATGAATCCCCAGCAGTGGCCCCCCCCCCCGTATTCAACCCGGAATTTTTGGTAAATTTGCGCCACAGGCAGCACCCTAATCACTAGAAGACCACCGCGCTCCCACCTCTTGAGGGCAGAGAATGCAATTCTCTGTTGACCCTATGTACATATTGCTCAAACAATTTGATTGTTGATGACCCCAAATGACCTTTCTATCCCCACAACATATTTTCATAACTTAGTTAATAAATGACAATTTTCTCATTAATTTGCTGAAAAAGACAATGGTTACTTAATTGGCATCTTAAAGCCTCTACTCAGTGACCTCACGAGCACCCAAAGCGTTTTGTGCTTTCATCTATAGCATGGCATAAAATGCGGTCATTTGTGGGGGGGGGGGGGATTTCATCATCGGTTTTTGTGGAGATTTTCCCAGTTAGAGGTGTTTTTGAGGCACATTTTCCTGGTGAGCAGGTATAAAAAAAAAAAAAAACGGCTGGGATTTAGCATAATTTTTCTGAGCTTTTTTCTCTTCTTCCCCATCAAAGCTCTGCTGGGGGCCCTTCCCCCTGGGCCCCCCCCCAGCCTAAAAGACTCCATTAATCAGCTTTAAAATCTTACCATGGCTTTATTAGAACGGTGACAGAGGCACCACCATACAGTCCTATAGATGTTCACATACTGCAGGAAGAGAGCCGTGATTAGGTAGAACACGACTGATGCCTCAAAAGCCCGGTACCATCCATGGGTAGCAAGGGAATGTCTGGATGCTGGACTGGTGTAATGGTGATCAGAGTTTGTGGACAGGAACACTACTGGATACTGCCGTGGGACCATTTTCTGAAGTGGGAATAATATTTAAAAGACCCTATCAGTGATTTATCCGACAAGATTTGAAAATTTGCAGGAAGGTTTAAACGTAAAGGATAAGTTGTAGATTCCTCTTAATTCCATTTTTTCCCAACTGAAGAATTAACAGAAAATGCGAAAACAGCATTTTCAAAGATACGAAATCTACGAATCTATCTCCATTTCAATTACGTTTGTATAAAGTGTCCGTTCGGACAATTAATGACTAAAATACGATTTGTCTTTATTAGGCCTGCGTTTGGCCGTATCACTTGCAGGGTATATTGAATACCAATAACTATTTCCAGACATGTCAAAATCTTATTTTTGATCTTTTTTTTGTGTTATCTGATTATCAATCACACTGCATAGTGCTTTAAGTGAGAATTAAAAGAAAGTGGCACAATTTCAATGAACAAACATAAAAGCAATAATGGTTTTTTAGCTGTTGCACTTGATGCATTCTTCATAACAAATCACTTGCTCCTTTTGGCAATAACCTACCCCATCCAACCCGGCATTCATCAACAATTAAGGGTATTTTGCACTGTTGAATGCTGCCTGGGTGTTCAGTGAAAAGTGTAAGGTAAGGTAATAAATTTAATGACAACTTAACACACTTGTGTCATATTGTGTCAACCAATGATTGTTTATAATTTTTTTTTCCAACATTTTTACAAGACAAGTTTACATAAAATATCATTTGTGTTATTCTAATTCAAACATTTTATGACTTTAGTCATACACAACACACAACACTTTCCTTATGTATTATCATAACATTACAAGTACTCTTATCTTTATGAATAGCCAAGATACTATATTGTATTTAATAAACGATTGTCTTATTTTAAAGAACTCCTTCAGCAAACCATTGGTCGGTCCCTATGGCCTCATCCTTTCAAATAAAACTTTGAAATGTTGTCAAATATATGGGGGGGACATTTAAACTTATTGATTGCCTGACTTTGCTCTTATACGCGAAAACATTTTAAGTTTAAAGGGGATGAATCTCGATTTAAGTCTATAATTTTTCACCTTGATAGAAGAACTTCACTCCAAAACCCAACTGTAAAGTTTTTTGGCGCCGTATGTCACAAGTTTTGAAGTGAGAGCTAAAAAATGATTTTTGTAATCCTAATACAGTACTGTGTGTAAAATTAATATTGTTGCCAAATGGGGCACATTTTGCTCATAACAAATCCAAACCAAAATGTACCCTAAGATTTCGCAGGTAAATGCTAAAAATAGTAGCTTTCTTTTCTCTGATGGCAAAATCAACCCTTCCGGGGAAATCTGGCGACCCTGGGGATGAGGCTTATTCGTGATTGGACCATGGACCATTAAGTAACGGCAAGGTAATGTACTAGAATTTAATGACAACCTCAACACAACTGTGTCAAAATTGTGTGACCAATGTTTACTTATAAAATTAAACACTTTACTAAAAGTCATTTGAATGATTTATTTTTATAACTATGTCGGATTTTTTATTCCTGTCAGTTCATTACAGTTTTTTTGGGGCCGTGTTCGATGAAGTCCTTCGTCCGAGAGGTTGTATACGTTACCCATCAAAACAAATAGAAATTCCGCTGCCACTATACGAATCAGATTAAGGCCATAATGAAAAAAGTCCCTTTTCTTTTCTGCAGGAACAAATCTTACAAGGAACTCACTGGACAATTCCAAACAAACCCAAACTGAACAAACTATATCAATTCAGCTAAGAAAATGATATACGTATTTATTACTAACCAAAGTTCTTTTATCGTCATAGGAAATTAGAAAACTGGTACCTTTACATTTATCTCGTCTTCTTCCAGGAATGTTATCCAATTGGGTCCAATTCATTTATCTAAGTACATGTACTTTAGAGTTTTGGTCAGTCATAACCAACCAGAATATCTAAGTGCCTAACCGTCCTCTTCACTTCACCCGCCTTGTGTTTCATGACACTTTATCTGTCTTTGATTGACACCAAACAATGAAATCGATAGCGTGATCAACTTTACGACAATCTATTAAATAATCGATCTGGTATGAAGCCTTATCAATTCAATACAAAAAAGTTCATTTACAGATGGGTTAAAGCATCTTAATCTTCTCCTGTTGAACAAAGTTGAGCATTCAGCTTTTTAGTTTTTGATCTCAACACATCCCTCCAGATAATTTCGACCGTCGCCAATATGCGTTTACTGACAGGAATAAAAATCAGACTATAATAACATTTGGGCCAAATCCCAAATTTGTCAACCTGCGAGGGACGGATTCATTTTTTCAATTGTCCTTTCTTTCCATTCAGGATGAAGACACCTGAAGTCGATTACAGAAATAACCCATCCACGTTCTCTCCGCACAAAAACATATAAATAGATGGCCACGATCAAGCAGAGTTGCCATGTGCAACACATTTTATGTTGCGAGGGACGGAATTTGTCCTCCATCTCGCAAATTTTCATTCATCTAATCCCACATCGTCCTGCTGGTGTAATTTTTTAACTTCAAGTTAACAGCATGAGTAAGCAACCCATAACTTCAATAATAAAAGGAAAAATATGGGCTTAACCTAATCAAGTTGCTATGGTGGGATGGCAAACTCATGTAAATGCGAGGGACGGAATTGTCGATTCCGTCCGTCGCGCTAAAATATGCATCGCTTAGCAAACATGTTCCTTGTGGCAATGCCATTTTCCTCCCCCTCCCCATTTTTTTTTTTTTTTTTTTTTTAATCTAATTAACTCAAACCCCACTCAAAGTGTCCAATCCTAACCACGGAAAGTTGGGAAATGAAAATGTCACTCAAATTTCCGTCCCTCTCAAAAACGGGTATTTTGGATTTGGCCCTTTATGAAAATAATACACTTTCCTTTTAACATTATCATAAAATATACAGACTACACTTTAAATAAGACAATATACTATTGATTGCATTGGCACTGCTCTCCCACATAAGAAATAGTTTAGAAATTACAACATCATTTGAAACATTAAATCGACGATTGTCCCTCTTACGACCTGCAGGAATACATCAGGCCTATCTTTACCCTGAGCCCGTTGCTGGGTGTTAAGTGAAAACAGAAAAATGCCACTGCAAAGAAGTGCCTAGATACTGGCAGTAAACCCCCTCAGGATGGGACTGCTGATGCATGGCCAGCTGGCAACTTTCCTCTCAAAGAGTTCCCCACAGAAGCAAAAAAATAAACGATGGGCATCATCAAAGGGGATGCTTGGTCAGTGGTTAAAGGCAGGGACTAACTAACAGGAACTAACTAACTAACTAACTGGGCAATTGTTATTGTTTCCTACTTGCAAAGATCAGTTTTGTCAAAAAAGTATAAAGGCCACTGTTTATGCACTTATCACATCAAATCTTCCATGAAAAGACTGGTTTATCTAGTATTAGCCCTGCAAATCAGAAGTTTGGCTCATTTGATTAACTCTATCTTTCTTTCCAACCAATGTACCGCAGCCAGGGGTGCGGAGGGGGTGGAGGCAGTGTGCGCACCCCAAGGTGTTTGCCAAAAATAACACAAAATCAGCCTATTTTTTACTTATCAAGGTCCCCTCCACCCCGAGTCATCCAGACCTTGCCAGGGGTACACCCGTCTCTAGTGACTTTTTTTTCTTTTTATGGTTATATCCTAACCGTCCCTATGGAAAATCTGACAACACCGCAAAAAGTGAGGTAGCGTATTTTTCTTGTTGAATCTTGGGGTACGTCTTGTTGAATCTTGCGGTAACCCAAGGCAGGGGTCCACTCTGTGATTTTTTTCCTAAAAAAAAAGGTGCATTTAAATGCAATTACGGGATTTATGGTTGGGTATACTATAACCTCCAGCCAATAGGATAACCTTCAGAGGATGATTTCAGAAACGTCCCATCATACCCTGCATTCTTTGTGGTTTAACCAGTGTTCAGATACCCGTGGTCAAGTAACGTACTTGAACAGCACATAGATTCTAACAGTTAACTTGAATTTAGGAGGGATACTTGGAGTGGTTATTTCAAGGTCCATACCTCAGTCGATAAGGAAAATTAGTTAATGCCTATTAAGATGTCTATCAAGTTTGTTATCCCCAGAGGTTTTTCATTGTACTAATCGACTGACTTCTAGCAGAGATAGAGCAGATAAATCCAAACATCCTTTCTTCGAACAATTCAAGTGGATTTGACAGTGCCAAGACAGTTGCCCCTGGTGATTAACGTTTGGCATGGGTTGTGGGGTCTTGTCTGAAAACATCCTCTGGATAACCTTAGACCCCCCGGGTGAACTTATTTTTGGTACTACTAGGGAGCCTACCCCTGCTTGCATTTGTTAGGCCTAGTTAGGT
>JAMKCH010030415.1:0-17608 GCA_023653785.1 Ophioderma brevispina
AATAACACCATGGTGTTAAGTTCACTCCATTTTTTTGCAGTGGTATAGGCTGTATCCATTACCCAGATATCCAGTAAATGTCGATGGCAGAATCATAATTCGGGAATATACTGTCGACTAATGGCTCTATATTGGGACAAGATTTCATCGGTAAGAGTGTGAATATATTTTTCCCTGGAGATGACAAGGATTAGTAGGAACTGGTATAGTGTTAAGTGGTTGGTCCTCGTTTTTTTTTCCTATTAGTCCAAAAATATGCCGGCTTTAACGCCTCGCATACAGGTTTTCAATTCGCATTTTAAACCGCATTTGTTTTTGTTTTTCATTTCTTAATCGTGGCCGCTACCAATGGTCGCGGAAGAGTTTCATAAGTACCCCCTTTAAAAAGTTACAGAAGGAATACATTTTTTTTTTATTTAATGACATACACTCACGAAAACTCTAACCCTAAAACCAAAATTTAAAAAAAAGTTACATGTACAACATGAAAAACCTGAGTGTGTAGCGCATAGCCTATAAAGCATGCTTTGATTTTTCTGTCGTATACGACAGAAAAATCAAAGCAACTAAAATTAATCATCTTATTTCATAAGACGGCTTTTCAGCTTAATTCATTCACTTCATGTGTGAATCGAATAATATGTGATAGGCACTTCAAATAATGCAAACAAATCAAAGTTTCTAAAAAAATGGGGCGCTGCTTCCTAGAAATGTCCCTCTCTCTTTTTAAAATGAAAAAAAAGAAGGAAATTTACGCTCGCATAATTTCATAATTAAACAAACGGAAATTCATGCATATCCTCTTTACACAACGGTTACATTATAAAAATACGATGATTATGATTGAGCTTAGATCACCAATAAACGGAAAAAACAAATTAAATACATATAAAGAAAACGCACAAAAGATACAAAACCAGCAATTTTTCGGGTTTGTTTTGCAAATTAAAAAAAAAACAATACTGAACAAAAAATATTCTAGGCCTATAAGTACAAACGAGAATCAAAAGTTGAAGGAATAAATGAAAAAAAGTAGATCAACCATTCATGAAATATAAGATAATAAGTCAAATTTCAAAAATTAAAAAAAATAAAAAAACTCTCAAACACAAAGATTTATAGTTGAAAAGGTAATTGAAAAATACTACTCCAAGCCAATACAAAATAAAAAAAAATACGATATTCTGTGAGATCATAGCTTACACTAAAAAAATAACACAACACACATACTAAAAAAGTAACGAACCAAAAATTAACACTCGTTGTATGGGTATGATATCGAATTTTCATGTGATTTTTATCAAACGCAAATCTATTTCTAAATTGTGCCCATATTGTATTACCTGCTTTGTATTGTTTGCCACACATTGTTTGCGCGAATGGGGCGAATGTATCCAATAACAACAACGGGCCATTTTTAAAACTCGGGAAATCATTGTCGCTTTTCTGATTACGAATGGCGTTATTGGCTTTCGCTCCATCGGCAAAATAATAGAGCGAAAAAACATAGGGTACGTTCCCAGATGTGTTTTTACGTGGGGGACTTTAATAGGGCCAGTATTGGGGACTTTATTATAGGGCAGTAGCATATGGGGTTCGGGGAGGGGGAGCGAAATTTTCCACCCCAGAGAGCTTTGCACCAGGAAGCAAATGCTTACAAATCATGCTAAATCAGCCCTTTTTGCCTGCTCACACCGGGAAATTTCAGCCATTTAGGCCCCATGTCACTAGTGACCATGAATTTAGCAGACTTGTACGGAATAAACTTCATAAAATTCTGAAGTTTATTCCGTACAAGTCTGCTGATTCATCTGGGTCACTAGTGACATGGGTCCACTAAATGGCCACACCCAAATTTTCATCTTCAACACAAGAAATGTGCCGCAAAACAATCTCCAAACGGGAAAATTCTGCCTTGAAAATCGGAATGTGTCCCCTCTGACAAGTGATCCCTGTTACTTTGCCCTGGCCAAGGGTTGCAAATAGGCGTTTTTGACTTTTTCATCAGCTTTCTTTTCTATTAGATAATGTTAGGTGGGAGAACAATGTGAGTAGGTTGGGACATGTGGGGGTGGGGGAGGGGGGGGGGGGGGGGGGGGAGGGGGGGGGGGGGGGGGGGGTTAGGGGGGGAAAGAAGTGGGGGGGGGGTGTGGGGGGGTGAGGGGTGGGGGGGGGTGGGGGGTAGAGGGGTGGTGAGGGGGGAGAGGAGAGGAGGGGGAGAGGGTAGGACTCTTTCCCTCCGCTTTTATAGTATAAGGGATAACTAGCTGTGGAGAGTGGTGAATCTGCGAACGTTGTTAGGGGGTCTAATACCAAAAGATTTAAGTTTCTACACATGAGCTTACGTTTATTTTGTCTCCTGTCATCTTTGAAGCCAAAATAGTGGGACTCAAAAAGGCTTCCATATGAGTTCTAAAACTGGAAACGTGGCTCCGTGTCAATCGAGCAGTGCTCCTATTGTATATACGAAGGTTAGTAGAATACTAGCAGTGCCAGGGACAGCATATTTGCGATGATGATGATTGATGATTGATTGAAATGATGATGATGATGATGATGATGATGATTATGATGATGATGATGATGATGATATGATGTCAGAGTGATTGAATGATGAAGAAGATGACGATGACGATGACGATGACTATGAATGGATATATCCACCCTTCAGAAAACACACAAGCAACATTTCAGCCATTAAGAGCTAAACTTATTCCAGATATTTTAAAGTGTCCAATGAGGCGAGTTGATCACAAAGACCTGTAAATGAACTGAAAGATGAACCTTATTCATTTTGTAAGCCATTATTAAAATTGCAAAATTTAAAAAAAAGTAATGATTATTAACAAAAATTGCATTTTATCTATTTGCCTCACGCAAATAAAATTATGGTGGGATTATTGCGGGATATTTCTATGGAAAGTGGCGAGAAGAAATACCTTCTACAATTGAATCCTCGCATAGACCAACCTAAAAGTCAAATGTGAGAAATTACGTCCAGAAGGGCATACATGAGAAGCTCAACTCAATTCATCAAGAAAAAACAAGGCTCAAAGCACATTTGATTCAATCAAAGGAAAGAAAATGCAAAGGACAGGAAATACATGTCAAGAAAATTTATGACACCATGGACTCCCAAAGTCAGTTTTAATATTAACAAAACATTAATCCCACAGCAGGTAAAAGGACAATTAAGAAACGGAAAAATAGGCGTTTCAACCGGTTGAAATTACAAAAACTTGCAAATGACTTCTGAAAATAGGAAAACTCAAACTTAAATTCAAGTATTCACAATGAAACTTTGTGATTTTACTAAAAACACCAAACTCATTAACAGTTCCTATATGGTTCAGTGTCCGACTTAAGAACTCAAACAATGGTGTAGATTAGTTGGTTGGAAAATTTTGACAAATTGGTCCTCTCAACACCATGGCACATACTGACATTACTTTTCGGTTTGTTAACATTCTATGAACTCACCGCAAAATAATCAGAGTACATTGTCGAATGCAATGGATCATGACTTCAGAGAAGCCATCAAACTCCATAACTGAACACATGTTAAAGTCGTTAATCTTTCGGATCACAATTTAACCAATGATGAAAATATCCTTTCTTATCAAAAGGCATTATAACAAGTTGACGGACATCCTCCATAGAAACGGGAATGTTGAAATTGCTCTACAGCCACAAAATGGGTATAGGGAAAATGCCCCGTTAAAAACTCGACTTTGTGAAGTCATAACTCCCAACAGAAGCCTGTTTTTGGATAATATATCTTTATAGAATGGTAAATTAACATTTGTTATATTCTATTGATACAAAAATATTATACTTTTGTGAAAATCCATACAGGTACCTCGCAGCTTTTCCAAAATTGTTACTTTTGAACGTAATTTCCTACAGGTGATGCAGTTGGGGCCTATTTACTAGGCCCTGGTGATCTTCATTCACTAAAAGTATACCTGCTTAGGTATTGCCCATTCGAACCCATTCTGAACATTCGAGCCAAATTTCAAAACAATTCTGAACACTTTCACCATGGTTACCTATGCAATATTCATAAATATTGTTATAAACCCAGCCGGTCCAAGCCGTAATCCACCGTGCTTTATTGCACACCACTTGCAGGGTTGCCAAAAATTATCAGCCCAATTCGACGGCAGACGCGCGAAAAAAAAAGTTGCCCGAAAAATAAAAGCTCTCAAAATTGAAGTTAGGGAGCATCTAAACCATACTTTTTTCCGTTCATTTTGGGACTCGATCACTTTCACCTTGAACAAAGTTCAATATCAAATTAATTTCTCAAAATTGAGCCACAGTGGGGGTTCGACCTTTCGCCGATGAGAGATTAGGAAGCATTCTTAACCAATTAGACTAGCGATGGATTGTTGGCGCGATGTTTGTTTTTAATCAATATAAACCTTCAAGGAACAAGGCAGACCATACTACATACACGTAACAAGAGAAACGATCAACATCATCAGATGATCTGTATACACAAATTAACAAAGGAAAGAAATTTCGCTTCCAGTAGGTGCTCACGCCACTCGCTGTTCCTCTTCTTTTTATTGTATCGCAACTGATTGACAGCACCCATTTATAACCCGTTTATATCACGGTTGCACACTGACCCTACGGGCCGGTGTTCTTATAGTGATTTCTATGCTGTTTGTATCAAGCGCATCAATGTGTGTGGAAGAACAACTTAAGGAAATATGTCATGATTCTGATATTTGAAATTTGGTATGGATGGAAGGCTTAAGTAACGTAGATTACATATAAATCAAATAATTGAAATTGTCCACATTGTTGAGTATTTTGCCCTTTAATTTTCCGCCCAATAGTTTACTCTAAAACGATCGATTCCGACAAATCACCTCGAGGCCAATGGTGACGTCAAAAGTGATGACCATCCATAATTTACGTCGTTTAACATCATATATATCGCAGGTTGCCACTTAATAACAATTAAAACACAACGAATGAAACAAATATGTCATTGCTCTAACTTATTTTTCTAATTTTATTATTCTTTCATATCCATCAATATTACAGACGTGTCAGCAATAACAATTCGAGTCACCACGAATGTTTTGGTCATCACTTTTGACGTCCACGAGGAGAGCAACTTGGGCGCTTTTGATTGCGAAAAATCCGCCCGTTGCTTCTTTCTACTTCGTATGTCAAAAAAGCCAAAATTAAAATGCCTCTATTTTGTTAATTTTACAATCAATTGGTAATTATGTTTTCGGGAATTCGTGATGTTATGTACATATATTTTATGAATTGTAAGTCAAACATGAACTTGACAAATCTTGACATATTTCCTTTAAAACACTTTTCAAATCGTATTTATCTCTACTTGTTTACAATCTCGTCTATTGAAAGTGACAAAGCCAAAAATTCGCGAATTACTTTGGGATTTTGCAGTTCTCCGGGCTCGAGTAGCCAAAGTCGCCCAGTTGGTCTACCAAATCGTGTTTTGGCAACATTGGTGATCATTGCACCGGCTTTTGGCTGGCGTAATGTTTATGCAACGACTTCTGTTCCTTATCACTGGGCCAACGGCAGCCACGGTAATTGGCTGAGAGAAATATTAATAGCAAGTGTGTGACATCATCCTACTTATGTTTGTCACTGCTCGCGTGGAAACTTGTTGTAATGGTCTTTCTTTGTCCAAACTGCTACTCGGCTCCCGAAATTGATACTCTACATTTTGATCAAGATCTAAAAGATTTCTATAGACGATGCGCTTAATGACCATTTTTTCTCTAAAGAAGACAAGGATGATTCTGATTTTACACCAAATATCTTCCGTGAAAGAGTACACATGACTCCCAAATTGTAACCCTCGTTTAACGGTTTACTATTAACTGCTCTCAAACATGACGCAATGAAAAAGCAAACGTACACGTGACATCTCATAGGGGGGAACGTATCTGCACTTAGGAATCTACGTAAAACATAATGTAGTTATCAGCCGGCCGACAAAGGCTCAGTTGTCGTATGAATAGAGTCAATTTGTGTTGAAAAGGTGAACACACTTTTGATACTACCACATAGTACCGATTCTAAGTCGATTCTCACGAAAAGCATATTAAACAGATTCAACAAGCAATCGATGATACTGATATCGATAAGGATACCAAACAGTTTCATAAAGAATAGGCCTGGTAAAACACCGTATATATACTTTCTTCCCAAATATTAATAAGGCCAATGTTCCTTTTCGCCAATAGTTTCTGGTACCACGAATGCCCCTGTGAAATTTCGAACTTAGTTGACCATTCATTTGCGTCCGTTGGTGGCCCAACCGTACTCAGATCTCAAAGACCACCGCTTTTATTATTTTGTTAATCTGTCATATAATGACTCCTAAAATCCCCTCTAACGCCATTTTGGTATCTGCTGTCCTGTTAGTTCCCTCTATACTATATTCCCCATAACTGATGGTCTTTATTGGCCTGTCAGGAGGCTCTAAATAGACGATCCGATCCTATTCCTCCAACCAACCACATTATTCGCCTACTCGAATTCTAAAATTGAATCATTTTGAGTTCCAATAACAAGTTTTATATGCAATATGGGTACAGGCCATGGGTTCACCAACATCGCCCTCATACGCCAATATTTTTATGGGGAACCTTGACAAAGACAATGTTTGGAATCGCTCCTACCAGCCGTTTTGTTGTAACCGGTTTATCCGATGACATTTTTTTTCATTTGGACTGGCTTAGATGATCAAGATCTTGATATTTTTAAAACTCATATGAACTCATTCTAATGCCATAATTAAGTTTAACGTTTTGAATGTCCACTCAGCAAATATCATTTCTAGAGTTCAAGTTGAGCCTTGATGTTTCGCCACTGAAGACTAGCTTATATAGTAAACACTGTCGCTCTTTTATCTTTTACCCACTTCATCTCATCCCCCACCCCCACGTGTTTTCAAGAGTATACCATACAGTGAATTCTTCGTATTAGAAGAAATGTTCTGATAATGTAACGCCGATAACCTATTCATGACCTTTGTGGTCTTTCTAAACGTGGCTTCAATGGTGATTTAGTCGATGAAGCAATTGAAAGGCCAACTGTCGACCGTGCCTCCCGTTTACATACAAAGAAAGGGGACTACTGATCGTGTGCCCCTTGTATTAACTTATGGACACCAGATTTGCAAAAGCATCCCCACGTATTAAAAAAGCACATGACTGTTATCCATGATGACCGCTAGATTATCTGAAATTTTCCAGAACCTCCTATATCGTTCGCCGCAGTAGGAATTAAAAGATCTTATTTTTCGCTAACTTCTACAGTTAATGCGAACAGACAAAAACTCCGGCTTTACGCATGTCCATCACAAAAAAATGTCCGTAGGAACTACATTGTAATCATCGAAATCACCAGCCCGGTACAAATCAAGTTTTCATATACTGATCATATCAACTGGAAAATGAGGTGGCGATATATGTCATTACATGAAAAAAATGCTCTATGCAATATGTGGGCACCAACAACGCATCATTATTTCTCGCCTTCACAAACCACAAGAGATGACATAAATATCATAATACAACTAAAAGTAAGAATTACCAATTGGTAGGGCATTTCACATCAGGATCATTCATTTTAATGATATCACTATTTGGCAATTGAAAAATTAAGAAAAAAGAGGACAATATCATCAAAAAAAAGTCATTATGGATTAAAAAAATTACGCATGTTATCCCCTCAGGTATAATATAGAACGAATAGATTTCCATATTTCATCCATGTTATTTAAAGTGCGTGTTCGATCGTATTTGGACCCCCCGATTTACGGAAGTAGTATCGATTTTGAATCAGATGAAAATGGCGCCATTTTTCTCTGGCGTCTGAAATTTGCCGCCTCTGAATCATTTCATTCCCAAGATATAAACAAAAAAACGCGTTTTTAGTGGTTAACCACTGTTATTAGCACAGTATTGATAGGGCTTTGCAACATAATTATTGCGTCTACCCTCAAACCGCAAGTTAGTTTCCCACGGTACTTGATGGGGTTTTATGTATGCAAGTGCCAGGCTCTCTCATAGCAAGTAGAGAACACATAACACATAAATGAACAACCGCCTTTAAGTGCATCAATTATGTAAGTGCTTCCTTTTTTCTTAACATTTCTGTTAGCCTTATTTCATAATATCGAGTTGCGACCTTTTAGGTCTGTGCCATACCTGACTTAGACCTGTCACTTTTTACCTTTTTCCAAAACACTTTTCAGCCCCCCCTTCCGAGGGTGTCAGACCAGATCTATTAGTGGTGCCGCATATTATGCGCCGCGCCGCGCCCCCGTGCGAGCTCACACCCGTCTACGCATACACACATTGCAGCATTCAATCAAAACAAACTGAGCCAGATCTATCATGATCAAATCCATTTTTGTCTGACGAGTGCAACATTTACGTTGTACCTAACTTAAGTAATAAAAATGCAATAAATCAAAACCGTCATTGTGTTCTGTATTTTATTATGTATGCTCTGGCACTTCCCATCGAGCACTCTATTTTTGGATTATTCATATATGAGCAGGGTGAAAGGCACTGTGAAATTTTAATATAAAAATTTAGTAGTTGTAAATACGGTGCTTATTTTGCGTAACGGTAAATATTTTGAATAACGGATTGTACTCTTATTTATTTGTATGATACATGTATAGATCAGTTGTTGCCTAGGTTGTTCTGTGGTTGTTGAGATTGAATGTATTAAATCGATCATATTTTGCAGATCATTGCATAAGTATTTCAGCTAATTATCTATGAAACAACAATTGTTGTATCTGAAATATGGATGACCTCAATTCAACGTTTTTATGTCATTTAGTAAGAAATAACGTCCATAATTTGATAACTTAATACGTCAATATTTAAAAATATACGATGATCTAAAATTAGATCGTATGTGTGGTAAATTGCCACGTGATAGTCAGTTACAAATTAAATTATGCGTACGTTCGTTCGTGCAGTCGACTTAATTTAACCATTATCACTCAACCGCTTGCATGGCAGGGCATATGTGGTCCAGTGGAGGAGCGTTCGAATCACACGCCAAGGTGTGAGTTCGAGACCTGAAAGCCGCCAACATGGTGTGTCCTTGAGTAAGGTGCTTACCTCAATTACTCTCTCCACCCAGGTGTGGTTTTCACAAAGACATACGATGAATGGATACTGTTATATAAGGAGAAATCTCGTTATAAGGAGAAGTGAATCCGCAGCGGTCAAATATAGAGGTTTCTGTCAGAAAGTAGGAGATGGTAAGAGAAAAAATCATTTACACACTATAAATTCTGACTATCATTTGCGCATGAATTAGTAAAAAATGTGCTATCATCATGTTCGGTTCAGAGTTATTATTACACAAATTGATTCCAGTTTCAGTTCCCTTGATAAAATGATCTGTTCTCAATGAAATTTAAAATCAGACTAAATTTCAAAATCTCTCACGGACATAATTATACCGCCGTTCTCCAACAGATTACAAAGCCCCTTTAAATCAAAGTAAGCCCGTTAGAGATAGGCGAGTTTGCTTGTTACATTATATATTCCCAAAATAGTAGTACCAGCGATCGCCAGTGATGGCGCTATACCGTAATACAAAGAATAAGAAGTCAAAACTATCCTATTTCATGCTATGAAGCTGAACCAACAATGGAACCAATAGTTTGGAAAAAAATTAGTATTCAGCCACAGGCTACGAATCGGCCATGTGAAGATTAAACCATGTTAAAGGTGCCGAATTTAAGTGTGGCAGAATACTAAATTCATCCCCAAATTTTACAATAAAACGGAACAACTTTTATTTTGACCGCTGTACAAACCAATATTGACTTTGTTACCATTTTTACAGTTTCTACCCTGTAAGTCCAAAATAGAGCCATAGGTAGATAAGTATAGCTCTTTGGAATTTGTAATCACAAACATTATGTGTGCTTCTCAACACAATCGAGAACATTTCAAATTTTTACCCTAACTGTGTAACCTTAAAATCCAAGCTGAGCATGAAAGGGGTGTGGTAAGTGCTTCAATCTGTTAGTTTCTTATTACCAAGCACAAAGGACTGGTGTACCAAAATTCCACAAATTATATCCAGATTGACAACACATTCGCCACTAAAATAAAAGGCTCTAACCTGGAGAATAATTAGGTAAATCTCAGCTCATATTCATAAGCCGCTTGTGTAATGTGGACATGACATGTTTGTGAATTGCCTTGAGGGCTGAATGAACGGTCAATGACGTGTCTCCATACATGATGAGCTGAGAATCCCGACTATTAAACAAAAAACAGGACGCATCGCATATCCATCGGCAATTTTTTTTAAATTTTTAAAATGTTTTACTGATACACTTTTGCATTGAGTAGGATCAAGCGGAAATGATCATACTTCACTTCGAGTGGACAGGTGACAATAGGTCATAGCATTCTTGATATACAACCGAGTGTTCGCGTAAGCAAAAAATGTAGGCCTATGTATTCTCAAATCATTATGTGTTTGTTTGTGGTTTTGTTTTTTGTTTTTGGTGAACTTTTTAAGTTTTTAACCCCCTTGGAAGAGAGAAAAGAATGTTATATTCTTCAACCACCTGTGAATTCTGGGCAAGCCTCAAACGAATAAATTCCTGTTTGTTCCGGGACATGTGTTGGCAGAATACTGAATGTATCCGTTCCGGATTTGTCAGCTTCCGTATCCATTCAAATCTTTTCAATAAGTCCAACCAGTTTTCAAGTAAGCTAACACACACGCTCTTGCTTTGGCTGTCAGCCACTGACACATTGACAACCTGCTTTTCTGGCCATTGTAGGCCTTTCCCATTTTGAAATGACAGCTTATAACACCGTACTTCTCAGTTCTTATTCGCAAATCAACCACATTTATCATGCACATTACATAATCAGCTGTTTTAGAATAGGGTGAAGGTAATGGAAAACGAATATAGTATCAGAGACTTACCTTGATTATTTTGCGGTAAAAGATAAACGGCATATTCCCAGAGAGTCATAATTAATGTACACTGCACATAACACACGCGCTCTGTAACACACACCGTAACAAGCTCCAATTACCACTCGTCATCTCCAAAGTCGACTTAGACATGATCACTGAAGCCTACATGCATATAACATAAATCCGACAAGGACACTTTCCAAGGACACTGAATATGAAATCCTATGAAGTGATTTGATAAATGAGTGAGTCATGCATATGAACTGCTTTAACCACTCGATCCAGGCAATGCAAGTAAGCATTGTCTCCACTATGTGGCTGCTCGACCAGCCGTAGACAAGTGGTTTCTTATGCAAGGTGTTAATTAATTGCTTATACGTATTATTGCTTACACTCTTTTTGACACCAAAATATCAAATCCATGTCCAAAACAACAATTTGATGCCAATGGAAAAGATACATGTCGGAGATTTTGATTTTGTTGCATTTTTTGCACGAAGAGTCGAGATTGAATCTTAATGTTTTCCCAATTTTATTTTAAAACTGAAGATTGATAGTTGAATCCATCACAACTTGATTGAAATAATAACACTATACAACGTATCATAGCGCTAGACTTTCTGTTCGAAGAAATGGGAACGGTGAAGATTGATTTTTTTGGGGGGGAGCAAAAGTGATTTTTTTTGGGGAGAACATAAAAAATGAGATTTTTTAAAACACAATTTTGTTCGAAATCGCTGACAAAAATCCTTGATTTCTGCTTAAAATCTCTGATTTTTTTTGCCAAAATTGTATTCTTTTTTTTCTGGCGGGGGGGTGGATTAGGGTATGGGTGGGTCCCCCCATGCCCCCCTGCGCCGCCACTGTAAATGTATATAATTTTAATCCAAGTGGATATGGTGAAAGAGGAGACCATAACAGACAACTTTACCATATGGCTATACTTTTACAATTTTTTTGTGTCAACGACTCTGCCAGCTAGTCATTTTTAGTATCATGCCGTTTACCAAAATTATATATATTAACCAATTTATTAAAAAATTGTGATTTGAAGTTGGATTTCACGTGTTTCATCCAAGCAAGCTTCGGTATCCCTAATTATATGGGTGCTACAGATGTGACGGCGGATAAAATCCGGGGGGGGGGGGGTACTCATTGAAAAAAATCTCCATTCGTAAACCAGGAATTAAAACAAAAATCAATTTTTGCCGTCCCCCCATGAACCCCTGGGCACTTAAGTGTCAACAAGCAATGTAACTTTTTCTGTGACGAAAAAAAACCTCAACGAGATGTAAACTAATACCCGAAATGTTTTAACTAACTGGGTACAACGTTATACACTCAACAATGATTATTGCGTCATGTAATTCCGACTCAAAAAATGATGATTTATAAATACTCAATTCATCAGCGATTTTTTTATATTAATCAAAATAAATAAATTATCAAAAACACCAATGGGCAAAAACAAGTTTAACATATTTATTTTGATAATGTTAAGCAACACAACAGGGTATGAATTATTAAGTGCATGTAATTGGAAAAAAAATGAGGACCATTTTTACTCAATTTAAACCTTGTGGTATACTTAATTAGCGTGTTGTTGCATACTTTTGATTACAAACCAACTCCAATCAGTTCAAATGTGGTCAAACTCGTTCATTTAATTTTGGACAACTATATGTATTTGCATTTGGTAAAAGAATTAGAGAAAAATTGTGTCGTATGTACAAATACATTTTGAGTTACAGCAATGAATATAATTATGTTGTACAATGTACCAACGAGATAATATACTTTTCTTACTTACTATAAAGAGTACAATCTGAGTAACGAACAATTATTTTAAGTAAAACTATGTCTGTAGTTCGAGTGCACTCATCTACTCCAATAAGTGTAGCAACACCGTTTAGGTCACTCTTAAGGATTACTTAATAAAAAATAAGTGCAAACCTACTCGTTATTTAAGTAAAAAGAACTAGAGAACTAGAGTATTGTTAATAACAGAAAACAGAAAGTTTATAAATGATTAAGTGCAAGTAAATTAGGAAAGAATTGAATATATTTTACTATTTTCACCACATTGTGGTTTTTTACTTAATTGAAGTGTTGTTGCATTTATTGTACTTTGAGTACATAAACTCAATCAGTTCATAGTCAAAACACGATAGAGTTACGTATGGAACACTAAATTAAGTTGCATTTAAGTCAAAATAAGTGAGAAAATGTAGAGCACGTACCAAGCATTTTGAGTTTACAGCGAGGAGTATTAATTGTGTTGGATTCAGAGATCGACTCCTCATTCCACTGTAACCATATCCTTTCAACGAAGTAGTGACTTTTCTAGTAATATAAATGAGTTACAATCTGCGTAACCGAAACAATTGATTTTATAGTAAAACTAAGTGTATGGCGTTCAAAATTCAATAAACTACTCAAATAATTAGCAACAACACGTAGGGACGATTACTAAAAAATGAATGCAAGTTGCTCATCATTAAAGTAAAAAGAACTAGAGGCAAATGTTTAAACTTTACAAATATATTTAGAGGACACAGCACTCAAAATAATTACGTACGTTTGGATCAAGACATAAAATTCCTCCTTGTAATACATGAGTAAATTGTAAGAAAATTATGAGTAAAGTCGAGCAAATTAATTTAAGAAATACTATAGATGGTTGCAGACGTTTAGAATGCACCTCCACGTTATCAATTTTAGTAAAACCTAAATCACTCCGAGTGATACATCAGAAACATATCTTTTTAAAGATGCCATTCGATTACCCCCGCAGACCATTTTTTTCAACATGCTTTGAATTTGGTACCAGAAGTTCTCATATTAAACTATTTTCTGACTATGTGGTGAATAGATAGAGGAAAAAAGGAGGTTTATGGGGAGGTTGGTAGGGAGGGGTTGGGGGGGGGTGGCTGGGGGGTTAGGGTTCCTTTTTTCGGGGACCCTTCTGTGGTTAGTTTCAAAAAGAAATTAGGAAGGTCAAGTAATAAGAAATGGTGGTGTAGACCTAACCACCCCCCAATAAAACAATACGTACATGAGCATCATGTTGCGTATTTCTTGAAAAACGAACTACATTTTTTTCAACCTATGGTCCTACTTAGATGGTAACTGTCATTGACCGTATCTATGACTTTCAGAAAATTTTATTTTAAATAATGACACATGAATGATTCCAACCTTTTAAGTAGTAAAATACTGAAGTATGATTGAAAATCCTCACATTACTCAATTATGAGGTATTCCTCACTGTTAAATGTCATGACATCCACTCTATTGAATTAATGATAACTTGTATATTAGCTCATACAAGTCGGCAAAAATATATCTGGTAAATCACTTTTGGGCCATTTAATGATCCAACTAATTTTGCCGTATATCCACGAGCAATTGGTGAAACACGTTTCATGCGCGTCGCGCTAAACTCTGCCAACAAATTTCAGCCATTCAAACTCCATGTTTGTTGTTACCTGTACATTGCCGTATGCAGGGTATGGCCTCGGCAGTTATTTTCCGCTGAACGTAAACACCGGCCCTCTGAGACACACACTGCCATAATCATAAGGTAGGGTAGCTCCAAATATTTAGTCGTTTGTTGTTTACCAGGTCCGGTCCCCATGTGCACACACGCGCAGAATGATCCGTGTGGAATCGGTTTTGCTTACGCCCAATATTATGTCCAGTACAACAGTAGAGACCTAACAAAGATTCGATATCTGGGACATGTCATGGTAATGGCCTATGGAAAGCTAGAATATAGTAGAGTATTGGTGTTCATCATGTCATCATGTCATCATGTGTTGAATTCTGCAATTCTACATTTGGATCTGGTTTCTTTGTATTACATCCGAGTAAGCAGTAAGCAAACCGATTCCCACCCGGATCATAGGACGGAATATCACTCATAGAAATAATGCAACATATGGTTGTATTCACTAGATTGGTGAGTTGGGATGCCTCATCTGAGTCAATTCAAGATATCAACAACGAGTAGACCCTCAACTCAACTCAACCAAGTAAACATTACTTTCTCTTTCTTAACATCAACTCATTAAACCCACAACTCAACGCAATCAATCAATTTAATGCAAACAGCCCGTTGCATTTTCTATGAGTGATACAATGCCCTTTCTAAGAGAATGTGAGAGATATCAAGATATAATCACCATGGTGTTAAGCTGATCCTTTCTCCGGCTAAGCAAAACAACTGCTAAAGGTGAGGGAAGTTTCCGGAGAGGATCCCCAGGAAAAATCCAAAATCAATCTGTCACTTTACCTAATCCACGATATGACCCTAACAGCAAAAGCATGGTCTGCCAGCCGAAGCTCCGCGAGGCTCCAACAGAACCTCCACAGCAGCCAAATGTCACACCCAACCAAGTTGCCCACCAAACTGCTTTTAAAGGTAAGTGAAGCACTTTAGTTCTCTACTAGGCAAGCCAGTTCAGAATACACTAACCTTGAAGAACCTTTCTTTCAATCATCCAGAATGGACCTTTCACTATATCGGACTGAAGAAAACTGAACAACACCAAAGAACTGGTCCGACATCATTCCTGCAGTAATTTGGAAGAATCCAAAATCCATTTATCGGTTAGAAGATTGGATTTGGGCATCGGGCAATTTAGGAGGTCCCCAATGAGTTGAACGTGAATTAATTAATCATTGGTGTTGGCAGATGTGCGGAAGCAGTAAATTCAAATTGGGGATTTCCCCGAAACCTGAGATTTCCTTCGAACGGGAAACTTGCTTGCGGGGTATGGGCGTGGCTGATTGATGGCCATTAATTCGGTCGTTCTTTTGCATGTCTGGTTTCTCTCGATGTTTGAGGTACTAGTAGGTGATTTCCATATTTCCATACTTCTATTCCACGTATGTATATGCACATGGGCATACCCAGGGTGTGGTAGGCGTGATTTGGAAGTTCACTTGTTTTGGGGGATGAAGTACACTTCTTGTAATGCTCTATGGGACGGATACTTTATATTATTGGCCTTTTTCCAGTAATTGTAGTGTTCCTTTGTATTTTGGATGTATTTTTAAAATGCGCAATACTAAATAGAATAAAAAAAATTGGAAGAACCAAATATTTCAATTTGATCACCTGAACATGGGAAATAAACCAGCTGCATTTTACATCGTTCATCATTCCTCTACAAAGAAAGGTGACCTCCAACAACCCCAAACTACGAGGAATCACACTGTCCACTGGCCTCCAGGTCTACAACTCAATGTGCCTCAACAGAATCACTATAACATAGATTCCCATGCGCAGACGGTACCAGAGAGAAGAGACATCGGTGACATTGGAAGTGAAGTTTGATTGGAATTAGCAGTGAATTATAACCGCAGAGAACGGACGGATGCAAGTGAAGATAATGAGGGTAAGTGTTATTTAAAAATATCTATTGAGCAAAAATGTTGAATCCAACATTGTTTTTACAATAACATGAAAAAATTCTACCAAGACACAACTTGCAAAATCTCTGCATAACCTGTATGCGCCCTGCGTTGCATGGTATTACGCCCAGATGGTAAAACGTAAAAGAACCAGTTTTTGCCTCTTGAGAGTTATGATTCTGGGAGCCTCCTCCCCGACAGTGGACTGTAGTCCAAAAGTTTGGAAGTCACGTCGCTTGGATTTAGTAAGATATCACTCAGGATTCATGCAAAGATCCGACACACAGTTGCGATGCAAAACTTCTGCAATTTTGGAGATTGCGGTAGAAACTGGTGGCAGAGATAAGCCATCAAAGACCTGAAAAGCTTATATGGAAACCAACCAACTGAGGAGAAAGACGACGGATGAAGAGGAGTGGAATGGGAATCAAACACGTAGAATACATGGATTGCAAGACCATCAGGCGACGTTTGAAAGAGGAAATTCATCATTACAATGAGCAAAACAGCTGAAAAGCTCTTGAAAACAACAAGGGACTTAATCAGCAAGACGGAAACAGGGTCTAGGAAGGAACAACATCATAGCCCTAAGGAGGAAGTGGCATCTAACTGAAGATCTCGATAGGATGGTCAAAAGATGTGAAGAGATTTACACCAACCTCTACCAGCACCAGGCAACAACAAGAAAAACCTTTTGCCGAGTCATGTGCCCAAAAAGCGGAAAACACACCCCCTTCCATCATGCCTTCGCAATAAGAGATGCAGTCAAGAAAACTAAAGCGAGATAAAACCCCTGAGAGGACAGTATACGGCAGGGGTTCTTCAAGATGGAGGGGAGCCCATTTTTGAGGTACTTACAAAGCTGTTCAACAGATTCCTTACAGAGGGAAGAAGCCACAGCAAATGGAAGAATGATATGTAGTTATTCTCCATAAGAAAGGAGATAAATCTGACATCAAAAACTACAGCCAATAAGCCTTCTACCTGTAAGGTACAAGGGATTTTCCAGGTCCTGCTGAAAAGAAGCTGAACACCTGGAACAACACCAACCAAGAGCCAAGCTGGTTTTAGACCAGGATTTTTACCACTGATCACGTACATGTTGTTAGGCAGCTACAAGAGAAAAGCCAATGAGTATTAAATCCCACTCCGCTTTGCGCTTGTTGACCAGGAGAAGGCGTTTGACTCTGTTGAATTCAAACCAATCTGC
>JAMKCH010030416.1:0-17226 GCA_023653785.1 Ophioderma brevispina
TGTACAGCGCGTATGTCCTGTTTGCCTTCTATACATCGAGTTTTTGCTCTCTATATGGTGGAGTTTGACATAAATCATTCCAGTTTCAAAGAAATCCCGACATAATTTTTTCTCCAAATGAGGAAAACTCGACATGATTTTTGGTGTATGTGTGTAAAAAAAAATCATGTCGAGTTTGCTCATGTTGAGAAAAAAATCATGTCGGAGTTTGATCTGTTGAAAAAAAACAAATCATGTCGAGCTTTGCTCATGTTGAGAAAAAAATCATGTCGAGTTTGATCATGTTGAGAAAAACAATCATGTCCAGTTTGACCATTTGAAAAAAAATCATGTCCAGTTTTTTAAACTCGGCATGATTTATTCTGGACATGATTTCTGGACATGATTTATGAACCTCGGCACATAGAGTTCAACCTGGATAGGCAGCGCTGAAACTCGACATATAGCGGGTGTTAAACTCGATATACAGCGCATGAAACTCGCCATGATTTGATACGTTGGGCGTGCCTACACACGTATACAGTACGCGCACGCCACGTACTAGCGCAAAGTCCCGCCGCCCCCCCCCCGATTTCCTTACTGGGGCATCTAGCCTTTAAATTGGGTACCACGCGATAGCTTAGAGGTACTCATTTCTATTGGATCAAAATGAGTACACCAACATTCGCAATATATTTTCCTACTGGGCATCTAATTCCTATAAATTGGGTAACACGCGATAGCTAGAGTTACTCATTCTATTGGCATCAAATTGAGTACCAACATTCTGCAATATGAAGTCACTACATGACGGCATAAGTTGAGGAAAGTATGAAAATAGGGTGGGAAAATTGTATTTTCGCAATTTTTCCTGACTCAAAACAAAACTGTTTTTGTGAACTTAAAAGGCCCATATCTCCAAAATGACCTCAGTTATCGCTTAATCTCAGCTCAACAATTTTCAATCTTACACGGACATGGTCATCCAAATACCTACCAAGAAGCTAATGTCATGTTTAAGATATCAAATTGGGCTAATTGTTTCTCATTTACAAACGTTCTCGGTTTTTAAAAAAATAACTTTGTCCACAGCAAAAGCCAAATTATATTTTTTTATATTAGTTAGCACGTAGGTTAAAGTCCATGGACATGCTTTAAAACATACTTATAATACCACCAAAAATGGGCTTTTTCACAAATGTATTGGTATCAATGTAAAATCTGCAGAGCAGTAACTGAAAACGTTAGATTGGATAAAATTGGGCATTACTTTCGTGTTTCAGACAAGCTTTCAAAGGAAATCCAAAACGAAAGTGATTATCGCGCTGGAAGCGATGACCCCTGAAGTGACATCAGAGTAGCAAATACGCGCCCTGGTCGTCACGCGTGGCAGTAAGCCGGCAGGGATCAGCGCCCTCACACTTGAGGACAGGGGATGTCGTGACCCTACCTTAGCAACCAGGTCACGACATTCAGCGTCTTGTGTTTCATCGCGGACAATTATCGCCCACCAGATCCGGTTCTGTTGACGCTAAATCTTCCCAAAAAAATAGATAAAAAGTCGGACGCTGAGCAGGACAAAGAACATCAGCCTGATCTACAACAAGTGCTGTTGCAATTACAAGAACGTTTGTCCGCATTTATAGTTGTGCAATTTGGAAGAAAATCGGACGAGAAGGAGAGCACAATGAAAGTGACAGTGTAGTTCATACAACACAACACAACGATACTGTACAATGATAACACCAGAAACAGGTTGTAGTCGACACGACACAACACGTACAGTCTACAAATAGTACTGACACCGGTGCGCCGCCACCAGTACGGGCCTGCAGCTACAATATCCAGAAAGACTTTCTGGCCGTGCTGGCTGTCTGTTTCACGAGTGCCGCTAGATACTTCACTACGCTTGTGTGAGGCCCCTGCCCAACGGGTAATAATACCTATATTTGGGCTAATGTTTATGTAGTAATGTATGTGTTGTTTTGTGCACAAAAGGCTCCCTCAGTTTCGATCCATATTGCGCAAATTCGCATAAGGTGCGTGAGGATACCGGACGGATTAGCGCAAATATTTGGACAATCCGATTCTTCTAAATGGCTGAAAAAATTAGCGAAAATATGGTCGGGTGCTACTGTAACTTACCATTTGTTTGTACCCGTTACTAAGCATCGCGTACGCGTGGTGCGTTTTCGACGGGGGTTACGCGTGGCAACGGCGTTTACGCGTAAGACTGCTATATGCGGTACGCAAGTTTACAAGTTTGATTGAATATTATATAAATCTCTGTGCGACCAATACAGTTGTTATAAGAGAATGTTATAACAAAAGTATTATTATTATAACTTACAAAACATAAAAATTTACACAAAATATCTACTCAACCTTTTGCATACTCATCACAAAATTTGGCCAGGCTGGATAATTCCTCTACTTTTTGAACATCCATGAGGGCACTCATTTTATGAGTATTTGGGCGGTAATTGGTAAATTATATTTTGTTTGTACGCGTTACTAAGCGGCGCGTATGCTTGGTGCGTTGCGACAGTGGTTACGCGTGGCCACGGCGATTACGCGTAAGACGCTGGGGTCTCGGTAGCAAATAACAGCTCCTTATAGTGGCAAACGGTGTGGGGAAAAAGAAATCGTCAAGAACACGTATGTTATTTCGCTGTTGATTGTCGAATGTATGGATACTGCTGGTTATCCTGCACGGAGTTTTGAGAAGAAACAAATTCAAAAAACGGAAATTACGGGATGAATATTTAATATTTTAGAAAATACAAAATATATAGGCCTAAGATATGGATATGCTGAAACTACAAGGAATAAAAAATAGGATTAGGTGGGGGGGGGTGAAAATGTTGTGAGGGGTGGAGTTTATCTGCAGGGGTCGAGCACTTTATATGGGAGGTTTGAGGAGTTTAAGAGAAAAATATGTGGAAAATACGGGAAACTACGGCTTACCCCACTGGGAGTACGTTTGAGAAAAAAAGTACTTTTGAGAAAAAAAGTAAACGGAATTAACTTATACGGGATTAAATACTGAAGTTTTTATTATTTTTAAATACAATACGAGAAAAAAAAAATATACGGGCACAGTTTCTACGGATTAATATTCAGTTCAAACGATTCCTTAGAAATCGGTAAACTACATGAGCTATGGGGGTATGATAGGTACGGGATTTTGAGATATTTAAAGTGTTAAAATACAAAATTTGCGACACGGGAGTCCTCAAGTTCAGGTGACGGGTTTGGTGGCGGTGGTCTCGCCATAGTGTGTCATTTCTTCAGTGATCGCTTCATTTCAGTGATCTCTCCTGTTTATTCTCACCTTAGCGGGAGCCCGCGCGAAGCGCGGGGCTCCCGCTAGTAATAATAAAACGTAAAAGGTCATCGTACTTTATGCTACAAAAAAGTAGCCGCTATGTAGAAACTGCGCTTAAAGTTTTACAGTTGGCGTTCATCGAACTAGACAAGCACAATACTGTTAACCCAACGTTCCTAGACCAAGTTGTGGTCATCTTGAGAGCTCATTTGGATTATAACCAACGCAAGTACGAATCCATACTTGTATCCTCGCATTTTGACGAGGACACTACTAAGCTTTTCCGTAACTTTCATAAAACGCATGCGTGACCTTCTCGACGAAGGTGTCAGCCAACTTAATTGGCTGCGGAGCTCACCTCCCTTGCGCGTAAGAATTCCAGTGCAGGCTCTCGTCAGTTCAGATCTGGTTACTCGTCAACAGGGGCAGGGGTGGTAGTAGTAGATTCTTTGGTTAGCGTAATCGTGGCCGAGGTAGAACTGACGTGTTTCATACCTTGCAACTTTACCCTCCTACTCAACCACATGATGGAGGTGAAATAAGTCTCATACCATCCATGCCTCTTCTAATTTGGAAAGTGGCACCAGATTGGTGCATCTCAACTGTAATTTGTTGGATACAGCATGGTGTAACACTTCCGTTTATCCAAGAGCCACCTATTATTGAAATTCCCAACAGGAAAATGATAGTAATCAGCAGGATTTCTTAAAAAGTGAAATCCCACTTTACTTGCTAGATAATATGTCGCAAAGTGTCTGTAAACCAAGAGTGGTTCTCCACTGAATGTTGTTCCCAAAAAGGGTAAAAACAAATGAGGATCATCATTGATCTTCGTGTATTAAATTCTTACATGATGTACCGAATTTTAATGAAACAATTGATGTGATTCTTCTATTGTCACCTAATGATCATTGGTGACCATCGATTTGAGGATGGTTTTTTATCATGTTCCTGTTTGTGAGCACACCAAACCTTTTTAGGCTCAAATGGAATAACTCACTATTATTCCTGACAATTCCTTTTGGTTTTATGTGTGTCACCATACTTTTTTGCAAAACTCTTCGCCCTGTTCTCGAATATTTTCGTGTTTGTGTTTAGAGCACTCTGTATGTTGACGACTGGCTGCTCTCTGCACAGAACTGATATTTCATGCATTCACAGTTTTTAATCGCGACACTTGAGGATTTGGGTTGGACATAAATTATGAAAACATCCTCATAGCGCCTGAGCACCTAAACTTGGATCGGGTACATTATCTCTGCCCATCCAGTGAGCAACCTGTTTATGTATTCACAAGGACAAAACTCGAAATTCCGGTCGAGACTCCAGCGCGCATTACGTCAAAAGGTTCTGACAGCGAGGGCCTGGCGCGTATAGCAGGCCAATGCGTCGCCATGGAGCATGTTATCTTACCAGCGAGTTACTTCTTCGGAATGTTTACCGACTGATCGCCAGCAAAGCATCCTGCAAGCAGTTAACAGCTGCACGGACGCAGCCATCAAGACTTACAATGGTGGCGTACGCCCGCACAACAGTGGATCACCGAGACTCTACTACCACGCCTGTGTAACACCATATTTTCACAGACTCCCTCGGCCAGGTTGGGGAGCTTGGCTTCTGGAACACACAAAGCGCCGGTTTTTTTGGAACAGCAGGCTGAGCAATAGCCCTCCAATTCCCGCGAGATGTACGCAGTACTGATGTCGCCTACCCGTTCCTTCCACTCGTCCGTGGAAAATCAGTAGAGATAGTTTCAGACAATTCACATGGGGGGGGTGTCGGTAGCTTATCTCAATCACCTGGGCGGCTCTATGGAGGAGTTGTCAGGAATTGCGACAGCGATATGGGGTCTAGCACTTAACAACAATATAGTCTTACCGCGATATATTTAGGCAGGTCGCAGCAACATTTTTGGCAGACCCCCTCGCGACTTGAATCCCAGGTACAATGGAAGCCTTCATACGTCCTCTCTTCCGCTGGATAAGATCGCAAATGGGGTCCTCACACGATCGACCAGTTTTGCTAACCTATTCTGACACACAATTGGGCAGATACAACAGCCGTTTTTACGACCCCAGTCGGAAGGTAGATCTTTGCACAAAACAATTGGACAAAGAAACAATTATTGAACCCGCCGTCAACGTCTACCCAAAGTAATAGAACGCTGTGTTCAACAAAAAGCGTCCGCTACGGTAATTACGCCACGTTGGCCCGCACAAGTATTGGACCGCAAACTCGCGAATGTCGATCGCTCACCGATAATTTACCCAAATCACACGTCACTGTGTGGTCAGTGGGACAGAACGCAGACCACTCAAGAACCAACAGTGGCAACTTAAAATGGCGGGTGGCGTAGTCTCTGCAACGGCACTTAACTAGCCACCTGAACTGGTCTCAAAGGGCCGTGAAAATTGTCCTGTTGGGCGCCCTCTACCTTATGTTTATACGACAGGCAACTGTAAGTTCTGAATTGTGTGTGCAAAGACAATTGACTTTTCCGCCTAAAAAATCGGCAATAGTTGCCGATTTCTTATGTACTGTGGCTGACTCATCTATGAAACCACGCTCAATTCCCCCCCCCCTAAAACTAGTCACATGGCTGCATATCAGCGTACTTTATCAGGCGTCCCACCAGCTTTTGGACATCCGGTATTCTGTGGAGATTCACGTTTGATAATCCTCCCTAGAGAAAAGTAATACCGTGCACCGCTGACTCGTTCTTCATTTATGCCGATTCGACCATTTATGACTCTTTTTCAATCTTGGGGTGAAAACGAACAATTGGACTTAAAGCGCTTACGCCTGAAACGAATTACCCTGTTTGGCACTTCGCGGTGATGGCGCGCCCCTCTGATCTGCACCAAAGGGTGTATTTTCAGTACCAGTGGACTCATGAACCAATTAGTTCCTCAGTTAAATCAACTCACGTTCACGAGAATGAACTTTAACAGTCCACTTCTTTGGTATCCAGAATACATTCACAAAAAGGGTTTTCTGTGACTGTTCCACCAGCAGACAATAAGCTTGTTGATCCAGTGTCATGCTTGCATACCTATAATTCAGAAATCGCAAAATGCCAGATTGCTTTGCGACAATGAACCGTTATTTGTGAGCTTGAAACGCCCATTTGGTGCAATTTCCGCCTGGGACCATATGCAGATCAACTCAATGCAGCTATCCAACTCGCAGGTCTCGGAGGACGCGGGTTCAGTGCTAGTCGTTAGACCCACCGCAGCTACTGTCGCAATTGATCTGGTTGTGACCCAGATATTGCAAGGAACTTGGACGTTGGGAATGCCCCGCAGTTTTCTCGATGCATTATGTTCCCTCGCGAACCCCTCAAAACTTTGTAAACGCCATGTTTTGGCCACGAGTGAAAAGTTTGCTACTCGAACAATTAATGGCAGTTCCTGCATACTTTTGAACAAATAGGCAGACTTTTCTGCTTATTCAGGTTCATGTTTTCCTTTCAGAATAATCAGAGATTACCTACGTTTTCTCTCCAAGGGTACTCTCTGAGGCACTCTCCCATATGGCTAAAGTTTATTAAAGTGTTAATTATAAAACTTTGGGTGTTGCAGCTGATCCCTTAGTGATGTATGTTTCCTCAAAACAGTAATCAGCAGGGATCAGCGCCCCACACTTGAGGACAGGGGATGTCGTGACCCTAACCTTAGCAACCAGGTCACGACATTCAGCGTCTTGTGTTTCAGCGTTTTGGTTTTATGTGGTGGTATATTTCGTTGATGGTACAAGATATGGCATTAAAGTTTTTAAAGTGTTAATTATAAACTTTGTGTGTTCAGCTGATCCTTGTTTAGTGAGGTATGTTTCCTCAAAAAAACAACCATTAAAATAACCGCTCCGGCGGCGGGCCCAGTTTTCTTGCATGTATACGTAACGTTGATTCTCCGTATGGGTGGTATGTGTTTGTAGGGCATTAATTTTTCTTGATTGGTGCCCTAAAATTACGATAATAATACGCTGTATTGTTGACGGCTGTTTTTTCGTCGTCAGCAATGTGTCATGAAGTACCGCATGGTGTCGATGTCCTATTGGTCCTGTGTTATGCACGGCACTGTTCACGTGTGACGATGTGTGCGTTAGCCAACGTGTGCGCTTGTTTACAAATTGCTACTCTGACGTCATAACGGGGTCAATCCAACTCCAGCATCTTGAGACGCATTCGCGAAAACAGCAGAAAAAGGGCCTGTCAGTGGGGTATTTTTGTCCTGAAATTTAAAACTTTTCCGCTGTTTACTTTTAAAAATCTGTGTTGCAATGTGATCAGGATACTGTTGGTACGAAAATGTAAGAATTAAGAAAAGCCTCCCGTGTCCATGACCTTAAACATTGGTCATTAGGATCGGGCATGCACTAACACCCTAGCACGGAGCCCCTTGAGTGCTTTAAGTGCCGATAAATTGGAGATGAAAAGGATTTAAATACATTTCACCATAATCCCACAACACAGTAATAAGGTATCAATTGCGTGTACACATCGTAATGTCACCCACTGTTGTTACCAATGTTATTTGGCATATCTTGAGCACAATGTATTATGGGATTTAGTGATTACGACGATCTTTCACACTTGGTCACAAATGAGTCTAATCTTCTAGATTAATCATGCGATCGATTTCACCATATCCCATAACGCAGAAATTAGGTATTTTAAGACTGCGATGTACAGATAATGAAGTTTAAAGCTGAAAACTATACCAGCGTTATGGACATTTGACTAATGTATTATGGGATAGTACTCGAATCTTCCAACGTGGACATCTCGCACACTAGCTAAGACGTAAGATGTGCGTTTTTCATTGGTTTCGGGGGTCGCAAGGCGACAACCTAAGCAAGAATGTCTTCTCAAAATAAATCATACGTATTCTCCATCAAAAATATCCCTATATCCCTTATATTATAAACAGGTTTATATATAATATATTTACAACATTAGAGGAGTCAAAACCTAAAAAGTAAGCCTAGATTGCCTCAGCCATTTCACTATTAAAAATTACACCGCCTGCACCAGTAAGGAAGCGAGACAGGAATTGCCTTGAATTGGTTGAAACCATCTTGCGTAATGGTAAAACTCGGAGCTCAAACAACTAGCGCAGGATTTTATTCTTCTTCAAACACTTTCTCTGCTAAAGATCTCTCGCAAATCACTTAGAATTCATAGGTTTTTTTTGGGCCATTCTTCAGATTCCGATATATTTGCATATTAATTTTCAAATCAATATACCTTCTCCTTCTACATCCCGTTTCTATCACCCTCACAAAGTCCTGGCAATTTACGTGGTCTAGCCTAAACAAATAAGTAAGTAAACAAAATGCTACACTACATAAGACAACTCGATACGACGACGAAAGCAATATGTAAAGTGCGGTGCCCTCCTAATTACCTGCCCATCGCGAGGGGAAGCGAGGGAAGAGTTTCAGAATGCAACTGGACGCGGGAATGGCCTAAATAGCGAGGTTGTTAATGGGCGAGTTGAGTTGATGGCGAGTTGAGAGGCGAGTTGTGTTCCAATCAATGTGCAGCGCAGTTACAACAAGGTGTGGAGAGTTACAACAAGGTGGTGACGAGTTACAACAAGGTGAAAACAGCGAGTTCAACTGTGTTTTCAAATTGTGAACATTGATAGAACACAATGTGTTCTTGTGGGGAACATCATTTGCACTTTTTATGTGTTCTAATTCCGACACCTGAACACGTTCTAGAGTTAACCATTTTGGTGTTCAAATGTAATACTTTTTTTAACACCGGAGGATTTTGAAGTAATGTGTGTTAACATTTAGAACATGTAGTGTAAAAATGTATTTAAATGTTAACATGGTATAATTGAATATCGAGAGTTTAGGGCAAGAGGCCCCTCTGCAATAGCTGCCATGTGTTTAGATTTGACAGGTATAACCTTAAGGGGTTTTGACGTGTTAGTGATCTACCGATAACATTTTTCCAGAATTCACATATATGGTAGTTACAACGGTGCTGATTAAAAAATCTGCCAATAAAAAATGGGGGTCACCGACTTTGTTTTTGAGCTATAGCCAACACAAAAAAGGTATGGTTGTCACTTTTAAACCACGCAAGTCTATGGGAAATTCCAAATTTTGACGTTTGTATTTGCCTACAAAATAAAAACTTCTCGATGAAATTTTGTAATGTCTAATATGTTAGGTCCCTGTCGTTTCTTCAAATTTTGAAATAAAAATGAGGGCACCGACTTACGTTTTCCAATACACTCCGAAAACCATTGAAAATTGGACACTTTTTAAAATTGGGCGTCTTGTTGGGGCGGCAGAAAATACGCTTCACATTCGGCATCAGCAAAGCAGGAACTGCAGGCGTAGAGATGCACGACTTTAATAAACGCAAACAACGCACATTTTACGCGGTATCTGCGTATGATACCTTTGCAGCTCAAAACTAAAATTCTTCCATTTTTCCTGCTGGGCTTTCTAACAGAAATTCTGAGGTTTTAAAGCAGCTTGCGCGTAAAGAAATCACACATCAAACCCTTAAGAGCTGAAGAGATTTCCAGAAGAAGCGCCCCCATTTGTTCTCGCACCGCGGTTTTTTTTACATATTTTGGAATGCTTACCAATTTGTAATTAGATGGCACCTGAAGTAAATAGCCAATGGCGCCGTCTTTATGTGTAATAATGATGATGGGACTTTCTGTCGTGCACGACAGAAGTCAAAGCATGGTTTTGCATGGGGACGATTACGATCGCAGGCGAGTTCAAAACAAGGTTTTGTGGTTTTCTTTGCACCTGTTTGTCAATAAACCTTCGCAACCTTCCGGTAGGTTGTCTACAACCGATTCCGTGATATTTGAGAGAAATTTCGTATCCTAAAAAAAATCTCCTCATGTCACTTTAAAATGACATGAAGGAGAAAACATGCTTGACTTCTTTCGTGCACGACAGAAACCTACCGTAAACTAAATCATCACTTATTACATAAAGACGGCGTATTCGGCTTAGTCCCTTCAGGTGGATCCAGAGTGGGTTTTGAATAATCCCTAATGCATGTAAAATGGCCCTATACTGTACTGTACAAAACTTATGTCAGTACTTAGGGATAAAAATTGTTTCCAAAATTTAAGAACCACAGGACATGTCTAGGTAATCACGCTAACAATTCCCTAAGTATAATGCTTTGTGGGTGAAAATGAGCGTAGAAGTCAGGATTTTTATGTTTTTAAGATAGGATTTTTGTGGGATCACATGACCCTGTGGGTAAATTCCCAAAACTGGTGCATTGTGGGATTGACGCAATACACCCTCTGGTGTTATCTAATACATTGGTAAGCAGTCCAAATATGTAAAACACCGGGTTCGCTAAAAATGGGGGCGCTTCTTTCTGGAATTCTTCCTCAGGTCTCTTTAATAAGAACACAACTGGACAATGGCAGCTATTTCATATGGGGGCCTTCTGCACTAAACCCTCGATGTTCAAAATATAATAAACTCAATGTTCAAAATATAATATTAATGTTTCAAATGAGAACACATAATAGTGTTGTTCAATTTTGTGTTCAAAAAATAGATTTCATTCAAAAGTTTATTCGAAGGTGTATGGACAAATAAGTGCAAAGAAACCAGAAACCTTGTTTTGAACTGGCCTGCTCTCGTAATCGTTCCCCATATAAAGACATGCTTTGACTTTCTTTCGTGCACGACAGAAACTACTAAATCATCATCTTTTACATAAAGACGGCGTATTCGGCTATTCACTTCAGGGTGATCTAATCATTGGTAATCAGTCCAATATGTAAAAAACCGTGGTTCGATAAAAATGGGGGCGCTTCTTCTGAAATCTCCTCATGTCTCTTTAAAAAACACAACTGACGCAATGGCAGCTATTGCCAGATTGGGGGCCTTCTGTAACTAAACCCTCGTGGTGTTACATATAATACTACTCATTTCAAAATATAATATGAATGTTACAAATTAGAACCCATAAATAATGTGTTCAAATTGGTTTCAAAATAGATTTCTTCAAAAGTGTTAAAATACCAATTTTGAACATGAATGTTACAATGAGAACATGAACATAATAAATGTGTTTACGCTGGATGATGTTCATATATGACTGCAAATTGTATTTTGACAGTGTCAGATATTTATATACCAAACATCCTAAAATTTTAATTTAATAAGCATTTAAGCAACCCAAATACCGTGATTGTGTCCAATGATCTGAAATAGTTTGTAGCCATACGGGCAGCACATGCAAATGCAGGGATCCCGTAACCATTGGGGAACCACAATATAATTCCTCTTCACATACCTTTAAAATTTTTAACGCAAAACACTTGACGTTTTAATTGAAACGCGATATTCAAGTCTGGAAAGTTAAGGGGGATGGCCCGAATTTAAAGATTGAAGTTAAAGTTTTTCATCGTGATAGATTGGCCTTCACTCCCAAAACCCCCATCTGTAAAGTTTCGCGCTGATATTCAACCCGTTTTCATGTAAGTTAAAGCGTGATTTTGTAAGGCCCCATAGAGTACTGTGTAAAATTAATATTGGTCGACCAATGGGGCACATTTTCACTCATACTTCCACATCAACACCCTTTGTCTCCAAGATTTCACAGGGTACATGAGAAAAATAGTAGCTTTCTTTCTGAGGCAAAATGTTGACCACTTCCGGTAAAATCGGGCCTTCTGGGACAGGCTATTGCGAGCTTGCCATGGACCCTTTAACACGTGTATCTATGTGTCTATAATCTTTCCGTTCTATTTTTGTTTTAATGCCGAGAAAACTGCCACCACCAAAAAACATAATAGACAGTCCGATAACAATGACGTGGAGTGAAATTACCCAGGCTGCCCACGCATATCGCGAGGTGGAAGCGAGGGAAAGTTCAGAATGCACTGGACGCTTTCAAAGAGAACATGAACATAAATTGGGTTACTCTGATGATGTTCAAGATGACAGCAAATTGTATTTTGACAGTGTCAGAAACTGTCAATCAAAGAACAACAAATGCAAATAATCATCAACGTTGGAACTCACAATTTTATTACAAATTCCTTGTTTTGAAACCCATGATGTTGAAAAGCATTTCAGTACATATTTTAACTGCGGTGTTCAGAACTGGACGCATTTAAACCCTGGCTTAACAGTGAACACGTCTGTCAAAATGTTTCTAATGCCTATATATCACACGTTTAGGTATAGTAGTCACTTACCTGCATTTAATTTCAACTTTTAAAATATGATAATTATACCCTTCTATCAATACAGACCAATTTGGAATTACGAAGTCACAGGACCCACAATTGAAAAATACAACTGCGGCACTCCAATGATATAGTTTTTACTAATTATTAGAGTTTCCCCTGACTTTAAACTAGTAGAATTGTGCAGAAAAATGTAAAGGGTAAAAAAACTTTACCGGGACTAACAAAACACCAATAGCCGGCCGGAAAAAAGCCGGTACCCTGTATAAATCTGGATACGTTTCCGCCCAGGTAAATCATCATCCAACGCCGGGCTTTGAGTCATTTTAGGATCCATTAAGACCTGGAGGATAAGCCAAGCGCATCAATAGATGTACTAGCTTATTAATTGTCATTTTGTCTATTGCGGTACACAAGACTGGTTTTCATTATGTATTCGTGCTTTCCTCTATACAAAATTGCCATCACGAACTAAAACATGAAAAATACCCTCCAAATTGGAAGGGTTATGTTTTCAACCCACAACTATAACTAATTCATAAGACTTTCATACTACTTCTATACCCTGTAAATTGCTTTCCCTTCTTGGGGAAGGGGGGTTATATAATAAAAAAAATCGATTTTCCATTGAATCCTACCGTAAAATTTTCAAGAGCTATTTTCCTTCAAAATATGAACGTTTCGGATCAGAATACTTCACGTTTAAAGTTATATGACGTGTGAAAATGGGTAACAGATAATGTACAAACTGATGGCGCTTACCTGCCAGTCCTTTGGTGTATATAACAATGTAGGCTCTAATCTGATTGTGGCTTCCATAAAGTCTCGTGTTGGTTTTCGACGATGTAAGAATAAATCTCTGCAAATATCTATTTGAGAGAGGAGATCGGAGAGAAGGAGAGAGAAGAGCGAGAGAGAAGAGATAGAGAGAACAAACCTCTTACATTTTTCGTCGAATATCACTATATTTTCTGTACACAGGCCCAGAGCAAACATGTTCTTGTGTATTGACGCTAGACGAGGGTTAATTTTGGTGTGGTCTTAGTATGTTTTTTATCCCAAACTCTTCATACTCACGAATAAAATTCCACTAGTTTAATTAACTATCTTTTAGAGATACGTGATTTCTACCGTATTTTTTTGATGGCAGAAGTCCCGTAACTATTGACATTTAGGCCTTATATATTTTGCGCAACGAACGAAACCGATTTTAAGTTGGGAAGAGGGCCCAGGGTAATTTAGGGGAAAAACTAAACACGGGGAATATGCACAGTGATGGCAACTAATGTCATGTTGACTCAATAACTTAGTGAAAGTATTCAGAAGAATTTTAGTTTATTAAATTCAAATTGTACAAACAAATCTGTTTTCGTCATATATCAGCTCCTATCATGGAGCTGATATTTTGCGAACAGAGTTCATAAGCACTCATGAAATAAACTGTACTCTCATGCAAACAATCATTTGAATGAAAGGCATTAGACGAAAAAGAAGCACTGCACTAGTCAAAACTCAAATATTTCAGTGGATCTACCAACAAAATCTGTGTTCGCAAAATACATCTCCTATGAGGACCTGTTAATTTTGCGAGACAGATTTCATAAGCATAAATAACTACATCCGCACACATCGTCAAATGAAATGTTTTTTTGGAAAGGAATGAGAGAAGTCAAAATATCAATCTTTTAGTGGCCACCCAACAAATATCGTTTCGCAAAGTATCACCCTCCTATATAGGACCTTATACTTTGCGAAACAGGGTTCAAAGTTCTCATTACTACATCCCTGTACTCTCATGCAAACATCATCAAATGAAGGTTTTTGAAATAAAGAAGCGTTAGAGACTCAAAACATCCAAATCTGTCAGTGGAAATCTACCAACAAAACATGCCCTACCCCCACTGTCTTTTTCACAGACAGCATAGGAGGGCGCTCTTACGCGTACAGGACGGTTTCAGGCGGTGGCGGCCAATTCCTCATTCATTAAGCAATTCACCCCAATATCAAAAGAAATTACAGTAATAGCGGTGTGCAAACACAAACCAATTTAGTTGCTTTGATGTGGGTCTGTCATGGGTGTTCCCAGGACCTACATACGACCTCGTCCTCGTTCGTTCTTAATACAACAAAAAAAAAAATTCAGTAATAACCCTTCCAGTGGAACTCCAACGTTTTTGGAATAAGAAAATATTCCTTGACAACATAAAAATTCGAATTTTTCGTCAAGAATTTCGCTTTTACGTGTTAAACCATGGCAACGCCTGAAATTGAGATTTCTTGGCCGCCCTCCCTGGGACGGTTACAGACAAAACTTGACCATTCAGATTTTAATTATTTGTTTCCATCTCAACCCATGTAAAACATAACTAAAAACAATTCACATTAATACAAGTAGGACAGAGATGAGGATGCCATCAAAATCGCAGTGGTGAGGCTGATGCCCCCATACGTACAAAGTAACAAAAATACTTATACCTAAATAACAAAAATCAATAAGTAATAAAAGTAAAGAGTTTAACAGATGAATTAATTATTTTTTGACAAAGTATGAACATAAAGTTTATTGAAGCAATGTTTTAAAGAGACACTGTCACAATTGAACAATAGTGCGCCTCAAGTTTTAAAATTGAATTTTTGCATGGTTTTACATGCATATATAGGCCTACATTAGTCCTCACGTCAGCAGACGACGGAACCTCCCTTCCCACCATCACCACCACCACCCACCTGGTGGTTGTGGGGGAGTTGGTGGTGGGTGTGGATGGAGGTCGGTGTGGTTTGGTGGCGGCGGTAATGGTGGATCGAAATGATAGTGATGGCGGGGGTGGTGGGGGCGACGTATGGTGGTTGTTGTGCATGGTGGAGTGGTGGATGTGGACGGGTGGGATAAAAATACATTTCTGCCATCACCATCACCACCACCACCACCACCCCCCCATCACCACACCAAAAAAAAGAAAAAAAGAGAAAGAAAAGAGAGAAGAAAAAAAAGAAAAAAAAGAAAAAAAAAAAAAAAAAAAAAAAAACCCACCACCAACCACTCTCCCCACCTCCCCTCCCAACTCCCTCCCCCTCCTTACCATTGTTTTTTTTGAAGGAGACAGATATATTATTAGAATATATTCACCACCCACCACCTCCTCCTTTCCTCTCCCCCCCCCCACCACCACTCAGACTCCACACCACCTGGGGGTGGCGTTGGGTGGTGGATTTGTGGGGGTGTAGATGATTTTGGGGATTGCCCACAAGTGTCATAAGATAAATACATTTCTACTTAATTCATATTCTCACCATCACCACCACCATCACAATTTTTCACATTAGTCAGTTTTACATATAACCCGTTTTGCTATTTCACTATACTAGTATGTCGACACCTAGCACTGTGGGGGGGGGGTGCCAACCTAACAGCAACGGTGAATTCAATTCGGCATCAACATCCCGGCCACCATCTTGTCACGAATATTTAATCTTAAATGACCGTTTAAATTGACACTTTTTTTTGCAACGAGGCTAATCCCTAACCTCGACGGATTTTGACGTCCTAATTTTTTCCTAATTTATGATGTTAATATTACTAAGATCTTTTGAACAGGTTTAAGAGTTGATTTTGTAACATCACTGGGACCGAGCTGTCCGAGAAAAATCCTAAATTACCGTTTTGGAAATCGAGCAGCTCGTTTCCGACCCCATCCCCGACGTTAGCATCAATCTTTCGTTCAGACGTCGCGGCATACTGGTCCACAAGTTGTTTATGTATCAATGGAGCAGTGCGTCCCCCTCTCGGTCAGAGCCTGAGCTAACTTTCCATAGAGTTTAGAAGCTCGTCACATGTTCAAATCAGGGAAGTAAGCAGGCCATGGCATCTCTGCTCCAACCCCTCTTGCCTCAAGAAATTGTCTCAACGACGGCCATGTGCGGCGTGTGTTGGTCGCTTGCAGACAGTGTTTTCCAGAATGCCCCCAGGTACCCTCACGGCGTTCTGCTTCATCTGACCCCACCAGTTGACGTTTTTTCCTCTATATGTATACCGCCCATACAAGAGTTCTCACCACGTACTCGCCGAACCCTTTGTCTTCCATCTTGACGGTCGAGGATGTAGCGGATCTCGTCCGTAAAGCCAACATGTCGCCAGTGTCCGACTGTAATCTTCTGCGCTCCCTACCAGCGAAGTCGAGCAACTGGGAACGTAGGCGGTGGGACAATTTTGGTCATTCTCCTGCCAGTAACCAGGTTTTAAAGTTTGAACTTGGGGAACGTTGATTCGTACCGTGACGACGAAGACGGTTCTGTGCATTTTTCCGGGCTCAAGCACATATTAAAGAGACATGAGGAGATTTCACAGAAGAAGCGCCCTCAATTTTTCTCGAACCTAGGTTTTTTAGCATTTTGGAATGCTTACCATGTATTATATCACACTGAAGTCCCCTTTTATAATAATTCTGCCGTTAAAAATAAATAGCATTTTTCGTACCTGTGGACTACTATTCAGTTATGTTGAATGACATGCATTTCTGCAGAGACCCATTTGCTTGTTATTGCATTTCTCCATTATTTTTTTGGGGGTTGGTTCGTCCTTGCTTTATTGTCTCCATTGGCTTACAATTTAATATGGGCATGCACATGCAGCATTTTTTCATACCAAGTTCCAAGATTCCCTGTTACGCGATATTGTCAGGTCTTTTGACTGTTCTCACGTAACACTACTACCGTAAC
>JAMKCH010030417.1:0-32682 GCA_023653785.1 Ophioderma brevispina
TTCAGTTTTTTAGAATTGTACATAAGGTTTTGTGCAATGGAGGTGAACTGCAAAGTGTAGATTTTTTAATATAGTGTTTGTATTGGCTTCAAAAGTCGCTTGTTATTTGATTTGAGAAATCAATGTTTTCGCTAATTCTATCCATCTCAGGGCCCAATCAATTTTCCTTTACTAGCTACGTCAACACGCAAGGAGTCATTTAGAAGGCATTGTGTCTGACAATGACCTGCGACGTCGCGCGTGTATTTTAGGAATATTACATTGGATTTGATCGCGCTAGTACGCAGGTTATGTCACTGGTGGTGTGTTCTGTTTTTGGCATATGATTGCAGTGGAATGTCCCACAAAGATTTGTAGTAGGTTTTTATCATCTCATCGCTGGGACTTTAAAGTTCGGGGTTGGATTAGGTTGAGGTTAGAGTTAAGGTCGGATAGGAATGGGTTGAGGGTGGTCAATCTTTCAAAGATAGGGCTAGGGTATGGGTTAATGTTGGGATCAAGGTAGCCTAGCAGGATTAACACATCATTTTCATATTTATGCATCAAACTGGACCACAGTGTACGATGATATTTCTATGTGCTACTTTACTTGTACAAAGCCTGAAATGGTTCTATAATCAACGGTTTAAAACCTGAATAATCAGCGCCGTACTGGTCCCGCGGGGGGGGGGGGGGGGGGGCACTTGTATTCAAAGGGGATTGGATATGATGAGTGAACAAGAAAAACGATGTAAAAAAGGCTTGTCTTTTTTCCAACAGGCGATGTACGCGCCCGTATATCGTTTAGGGTGCAAAAAACAGCAAAAAAGATGGAAAAAAAGGTTATGTTGTGTTCGTAACCCTGAAAATTGTCCTGTTATTATCTCATTACCGCAGTGATCAAAATCATCCAAAAATATTTGTATCGGAATTGGGAAGTAAAGTAAAGCAAAGATAATAAAGGGTAATTACGATTCAATGCACTAAGTACTGTTGTATATCAATGGTTATTTATTAGTGTATTAAGTTGACACTACTAATGTTATGTTTTTTATGTGACATTGATTAAGGGGAACCACTTCTGGTCTATTTGGCCTCTTGTCTTTTCCTCCATATCTGTTTTTTTTATATGTCGTATATATTTGTAATTTTTTTATGATATGGAAAATTAAATATATGATAGGAATGATGATGAGGGTATGCATAACAGATAAAAATACTTGGTTAGGGTAGGTTTTAGCAATGTTTTTAGAGTCGGTGAAAATACGTTGTTTAGGGTGCATTTTTGAAAGTCCAGTCACGCTTCATATCCACTTTGAATACAAAGGGTATGGTGAACCGTTTTTTTAAATGTATGAAGAAATTTGAAGGCACAGCCAATCTCCAAGTTTTGGAAGAAGTGAGGATCGCCAAGTTAGCGGATTTCTGGTTAGAAATCCAACAAAAGAACGATCTGTTAACGTAAACAATCATTCTCACAATTAAGATCATACATGCTATGCTGGCCCTTGATTTGCTGCGTTTACCAAAATTTTACAGTGTGCCGGTGGAAGTCAAGGCCGCAGCTGAAAGGATTGAAAATGGAGTCGACTTTTTTCCTATTGATGGATTTAGTTCAGTAGGCCCTACGCCAAGAAATTTTTGGAGGGTGTGCAATAAATTTTGTTACGTGCCATTTGAAAACCAATATGGCTTGCTACCATGTCCAAAATCACTAAAGAATTCCCTTAAGTATTTCCGATAGAGACAGGTATGTCTCGGTACTCCGGTGTTTTTAAAGCACCGAGAAGTGTTGGGTAATGAATTTTATCATTACATTACCACAAATCCATATGCTGCTCAAAAGTCCATAACATGCGCTCAGAATCATTAAATGATCTTAACTCATCCATTATAACCCTATTTAGCCTACTTGAATGACATCTGAATCACCTAAAACGTGTTCTGCAGGTGTTCAATTTGTTTACCATTGATCATACTCTGCAAGTGTTAACTTTTCACACCTCTAGAATGCATTTCAACGCAATCAGGACACGTCAAGTGTTCTGCACATTTTGCAGTTTAAAAGGCTTTGATCTCCAGTGTCTATTTGCTGTTTATTCTTTACACTTATGAGATCCATGTATTTGATCACTAGAACCCCTTAACTGGATTTCTCTGTAATGAACATTTTTCAAAATTCAATATTGCAGGTCCCACACAGCCGCCTTTAAACATAGTAAAACCTACATTATATGTGTATTATATGTAGTTAATGAACTAATTATTAATTATAAAGGTGTAAATTAAGTATGGAGAAGTATTTGGCTATTTGCCATTCTATCTGGAATTTCCTGTTTCGTTTTAACACATGCACAAATATTAAGATGGTGGACCAATGTGGCTGCCTTTTTTACCTTCTTTAAAAACCTATAAATTCGATACATCTGTATGGGTATTTTAGTTAAAAAACCCAAACTGAGATAAAGTTTTAAATTAAAGTAGAGATGTATGTCCTTTGAGCATTAATACCCGTATCTGGTATATTTGTTTTGACAACATGCTTAAAATTCAAATTAAGGCCAATATATTATGAATATATGACAATTTGGAGGTTTAAAGATCTTAAAAGCAGTCATATTGACGGCCATCTTGATCGTTAAGCTTGTTAACACCCTTGAAATGGTCAGATATGAGTTCCTTCTGGGTATAGAGCCCAGATTAATGCCTCTATCACAAATACGGATGAGTTATGGTCATTGAATGATTTCAGGGCAAATTGGGTTTTTTAGAGTGGCCATATTGGATTTGATGGGTAATGTGTGATTCATCACAACGTCAATAACCATCGAAAAGACCTCGTGCTTCGAAACCTAGATCTATGGAATAAGATTATGGCCATTTGAATGAATTTGGGAGTGATATCGGCCATATTGGATTTCTAGAAAAGGCCACTGCACGAAATTTTGCACACCCTGCAGAAATTATTAGCTTAGGTCATCATTTGACAAAATCGTCCAATAGAAACGAGTCGTACTATCTCCTTTCCACCATTTCCAACCCGTGTGCCCACAATTCCTCCTGACTAGTGTGCGTTTTGGACAGGAATGTCCCATGACTCGATTGAAAACCGGGTTTTTTTTCGGCTATAAGCTCCTTTTTCTTTTCGATTTTTTGATCGAACAAACCTTTTTTTTTTTAAAATATAAAACTTTATCGGCGAGAATCCAAGTTTTTTCAATCTAGAACGAGAGTCCAGGTTTTTTGATTGAACCTTGTAATTCTCGGGCGAGAACAAGTTTTTTAAATTGTTGTACATTGAGCCTGCCATAGAACGTCGTTTATGTTTTGACTTTCAAAAGTTTGCCAAAACGAGGCCGGTACAGGGTCTAAGATTTTTTTCTGTCATTGACTAAAACAACTTGACCAAGTGTTTGGTCAATTATACTCAAATTTCTCTGAAGTGGGTCGTCCGATAGAGCGCTTTAAATTGAACAAATATGATCCGATAGGGTGCTCTTGTTATACGTTTACCCATTAAGGTATAGTCACACAGAAGACAGCTCCCGACCCACCACTTCCCGACTACACAAGACCGGCATTTTTTTTTTTTTTTTAAATATAAATTTCAGAAAACACAAACTTGTTCAAACTTGCAATTTAACAATTTTTTTTATCCCGACCAGGGATGTCTGCGAGTATCCCCTTCGTCAAACACCAGGGAGTGCTGACCGCCGAGTAGTAGGCGACAGCTCATGTAATCAACACGATCCAGCATGTTTAATTAATTGCGATGCCACATGTTCAGTCATGTCCCCGATTGGTCGCCGACCTTGAACTATCGGCACAAGTTGGTTATATGGTCTGCTGTCAAGACTGCTCGTCCATCGATCGCCTTGTTTTGACACCATAGAAATGTACCGTCACTGAAGAAAACCCCACGAATTTTCGACCAACTTCTTCCCACTACACAAGACCACATTCTTCAAAATCGGCTGCAGTCTTGTTCAATTACCTGGATACAAGAGATGAGGGGTAATTTTGGTTATAGGGAAATTAATCAATTCATGCTGGACTTCTAATTTTTAGATGAGTGGCAACGGTTCACCACACGTCTTAATCCAAGACGCATTTGTCAGCCTACCTACTGATGGTTGTTGGCTTTTTGAGCATTGACCTGTGACAAGATGGTGACATCACAGGTCGAGGAAGTTTGTAGTCTCTGTAGGAATCTTATTGATCACGATGTTGTAGGCCCCAGCACAAGTTAAGACTGAAGTCCCACTCCCTTTATTTAGGGAAGGTTGTGAGAGTTCACATAAAGGCCTCCTTGACCCCGTCTCTCGTGTCTACCACATTACCGTCTGTTTCCCTTCCAAAATGACACCTCCTTGTTATCAAAGGTGTGTTTTGTGGTTCGTTTAGATGTTTGGAGACTGCTGAATCACCACAAACCAAACTGGTCTGCGTGTTTGTACATGCTCTTTTGTCAGGAGTTTTGTTTTAGTTTCAAGGTTTTCAACCGCATAATACTTTGAACGCCAAGCCTAACATCTTATACTGGGTGTTCCACCATCGCCACTGGTTTCGTCGCTACGTGGACGACACCTGGGTAAAATTAAGATAACTTACTGAACAACTCTTAACTATCAACAATGTACCAAGTCAACCCATCAAATTCACTCAGGAACCTATCTGATGGGAAGCTTGTTCTGTTGGAAACTTTTCCAATTTCACTTTCTGATTGATGGACATTTAGAGACTTCCGTATAATACCCGAATCCACACATCCAGATTCAGTATCTGGTTGTTTTGACTCCCATCATCCTCAGGTACAGAACACTTCGGTGTCATTAGAACGCTATTTCCACGAGCGGATACCCTATCCTCCACTTATATCAACAAACAAAGGAGCACAAACCCTCAAGTCAGCTCTTGGTGTTTGGGGGTTACAGAAAATGGACTTTTCACAAGGCGTCCCAAGAAAATGCAAGCCTGTCTCTAAGGCCGCCCCTTCTAAGAAAGATCGGGATCAACCGACTCGCGCCACAACATCACAATTCCCATGTTCTGGGCTGTCGAGAATTGCGCATGATTTTAGCTCGCACCAATCCCTGTTTCATTTAAACCAACTAATCGCTGAGACAGAACTGGTTCATCCTGAGGATAAAGTTCCTAAGGACAAACATAGTAACATTGTCTACGCTATTCAATGTAGTGACACGGACTGCAATGAATTGTATATCGGCGGTGAAACAAACAACGTTCTGAAAAGCAGCGCATGTCCCAACACCGCAGACCCAGGATTCTGGGTTGTGGGTGATCCAGCAGTCGACTACAACCCTAACGCCACAAAACAACCCCTTTTGATAACAAAGGGAGGTTGTCATTTTGGACAGGGAACAGAGGTGGTACGAGAGGGAGGGGCAGGCGGCCATTTATGAGAACTCTGAACAACCATCCTTAAATAAGGGAGTTTACTTCGTCCCATAACTTGGCTGGGGGCCTACACCTTCGTGATCAATAAGATCCTAAGAACTACAAACTATCCTCGACCCTGTGGATTTCACCAGCTTGGTCACAGTCAATGCTCAAAACTACCAAAAACGCATCAGTAGGAATTGACGATGCGTCTTGGTAGACGTGAAACGTTGCAACTCATCAAAAATAGTAAGTCCGATGAATTTCTTTAATTTCCTACCAATCCTGATTTAATCCTGGGATGAATATCCAAAACCTTCAACAAACGTAAGAAAAGAAGATTTCAATCGCCGAGCAAGTAGGCGATCAGCAATGTTCTCAATCAGTCGCAGACCTTAACACCGACAGCACAAATTGCCTGTCAGACTGCCAGTCGGCTACCTTATCTTCCTGTAGTCCGCCGGTTAGTCTCCGACTACTGGTCATTTGGCTTGTCATTTTCCTCCTCCCGCTTGGAGTAGATTCATTGCCGGACCACTTTCCAACTGCACAAACCACTCATGATGCGAACCAACTGCATCGGCTAAAAACCGCTTCAAAAACCGCTCATGTGTTTCAAGCAACCTTTCCCGAGTCCAAACCCCACCACGTATTTGTTTTTAAGAACGCAAGAACAAAAGTCGTTGCTTTTTTTTTTTTTAAATTTGCCCGTGCTCCCGACCACACAAGCCTGCCCGAAGACTGTGCAGTACACAGTCCGCAGACCTTTGGGCCAAAACTACAATACACCGATGAAAAAGGTAAATTACTCACAATTTTCGGAAAAATGTTAATCGGGCACCAGTCTTGAGCAGTCTGTAAGCGGTTTCTAGCAAATAATGGGTAAGACTATACAGACGAAAACTTAACAGAACCCGGCCCAGACCTTTGTCCCAAACATACACATGAAAAAAACCTGCTCACGAAAATGGCCATCTGCAACCATCTGGAGGCAGTCTGGAAGTGGTTTTCTAGCAAAAAATCGGCTATGTGACTGAGCCTTAATCGGTTGGTTAATAGGGTTATATGTGGTGGGGGGGGCAAGTCATTTTTTAACTATGAATTGTTTTTAATAACTGTGTGAACTAATCTTTTCTCATCTACTGTCTTGCGGTCGCAGACCGATAGCCCGAAGAGGGCACAGGCTGAAGAATGAGGGAAATTATGGGTAAATGGGGTAAATAAAGTAAAAAGAAGTAAAATTCTGATTGATGGACATTTAGAGACTTCCGTATACCGAAAGGCCACACATACAGATCAGGATCTGTTGTTTGACTCCCATCATCCTCTGGTACACAAATTAGGTTCCGTAGAACGATATTCCAAGAGCGGATACCATATCCTCCACTGATATCAAAAACAAAAGGAGCACAAACACCTAAGTCAGCTCTTGGGGTTGTGGGTACTGGTACAGAAATTGGACTTTTCAAAGGCGTCCAAGAAATCGCAGCCTGTCTCTAAGGACCCCCCTTCTAAGAAAGATCGGGGATCAACCGACTCGCCGCCACAACATCACAATCCCTATGTTTCTGGGCTGTCAGAGAAATGCGCGGATTTTAGCTCGCACCAGATCCCTGTTCATTTAAAAACCAAATAATACTCTGAGACAGAAACTGGTTCATCCGAAGGATAAAGTTCCTAAGGACAAACATAGTAACATTGTCTACGCTATTCAATGTAGTGACACGGAATGCAATGAATTGTATTACGGTGAAACTAAACAAAACTCTGAACCAAGCGGCATTGTACCCAACACGGCAGACCAGTTTGGTTGTGGTGATTCAGCAGTCTACCAACATCTAAACACCACACAACACACCTTTGATAACAAGGAGGTTGTCATTTGGACAGGGAACAGATATGGTTGTGCGAGAGAGAGAGGGAGAGGGCGTCAGGAGGCCATTTAGTAAACTCTGAAAACCCAACCCTAAATAAGGGAGGTGGACTTCGTCATAACTTGGCTGGGGACCTACACATCGGTGATCAATACGATTCCTAAGAGACTACAAACTTCCTCGACCTGTTATGTAACCAGTTGTACAGGTCATGCTCAAAGCAACCCCAAACCATCAGTAGGATTTGCACGACGATGCGTCTTGGATAAGACGGAAACGTTGCCCACTCATCTAAAAAATCGTAAGTCCAGATGAATTTATTTACTTTTCTACAATTAATGATTTATACCTGGATGAATAAAAACCTTCACAAACGTAAGAAAAGAGATGCTCAATCGCCGAGCAGTTAGGCGATCAAGCATGTCACTTGTTCCAGTTCTCACTCAGTCGCAGACCTAAACGGCAGCACAAGTTGCTGTCAAGACTGCAAGGCGGCGACGATCTTCTTGTTAGTCGCCGAGTTTAGTCGCCGATCTAACAGTAAGTTGGCTCCATTTTTTCTATCCCGCGTGGAGTAGATTCATTGCCGAACCACTTCCAACTGCCACAAAACCACTCATGAAGTGCGAAACCAACTCATCGGCTACCGCTTCCAAACCGATCATGTGTTCAAGCCACCTTCCCGAGTCTCAAAACCCACCCGATTTTTTTTAAGCTGCAAGTGAAAAATCGTGGCGGCTTTTTTTTTTTTTTTTTCAAATTTGCACGTGCTCCGACCACACAAGACTGCCGAAAACTGCCAGGACAGTCCCAGACTTGGCCAAAAACTACACCCTGAAAAAGGAAAATTATCACGTTTCGAAACAAAAATGGTAATGGCACAGTCTTGAGCAGTCTGGAAGCGGTTTTCTGGTAAATAATGGGTAGGACTACAGATGACTGTACAGAACAGGCACAGACCTTGCCCAAACTACACATGAAAAAGAAAAACTGCTCACGATTTTCGAAAAATGGTAATCGGCACCAGTCTGGAGCAGTCTGGAAGTGGTTTTCTAGCAAAAAATCGGCTATGTGACTGAGCCTTTAATCGTGGGTTAATAGGGTTATATGTGGGGGGGGAGGGCAAGTCATTTTTTACTCTATGAATTGTTTTTACTGTGTGAACTAATATTTTCTCATCTAACTGTCTTGCGTCGCAGACCGATAGCCCCGTAAAGAGGGCAAGGCTTGAAGAATGAGGGAAATTATGGGGTGTGTAAATGGGGTAAATAAAGTAAAAAAGAGTAAAAAAGAGTAAAAGAGAGTTTACGGAATAAACTGCAATATATGATATTGCAGTTTATTCCGTAAAAGAAACTCCTAGTTTTGTATGTGATGTGAGTATAGGTGTGTGTGTGTGTATGTGTGTGTGTGTGTGTGTGTGTGTGTGTGTGTGTGTGTGTGTGTGTGTGTGTGTGTGTGTGTGTGTGTGTGTGTGTGTGTGTGTGTGTGTGTGTGTGTGTGTGTGTGTGTGTGTGTGTGTGTGTGTGTGTGTGTGTGTGTGTGTGTGTGTGTGTGTGTGTGTGTGTGTGTGTGTGTGTGTGTGTGTGTGTGTGTGTGTGTGTGTGTGTGTGTGTGTGTGTGTGTGTGTGTGTGTGTGTGTGTGTGTGTGTGTGTGTGTGTGTGTGTGTGTGTGTGTGTGTGTGTGTGTGTGTGTGTGTGTGTGTGTGTGTGTGTGTGTGTGTGTGTGTGTGTGTGTGTGTGTGTGTGTGTGTGTGTGTGTGTGTGTGTGTGTGTGTGTGTGTGTGTGTGTGTGTGTGTGTGTGTGTGTGTGTGTGTGTGTGTGTGTGTGTGTGTGTGTGTGTGTGTGTGTGTGTGTGTGTGTGTGTGTGTGTGTGTGTGTGTGTGTGTGTGTTAACGAATCTGTAATTTGTATGTTTTAAGAAATTGTAATTTACTTCTTAGCTGAACCAGCCGGATCCTTCTTACCAGCACTTCTTTTGTATAGCTATCTGTAATTTGTATTCTTTGTAGGACTATTTAATTTGTATTTAAGAAATTGTAATTTAATTCCTTTTTTTTTAGGTTTTTTTCTGTAATTGTAGTTTTTGGGATATGATTATGAATTCATTAGAAAGAGAGCCCATCGGGGAGGGAAGCACTGAAACGTAGAATCATCTATAGTGACTCCCTCACCAACTTCACAGGGGATCGTAACCCTAACCATTCCACATTCCTGGGCCAACATTGATAATTTAATCCATATATCTACCATCCAGGACCACGACAGCACCTCAGCCTAGTCCAACAGCTAAAACCAAAATGATCCATCATGACTGGGCAGTCAACACGGAACTCCAGCAACATTCCGGACATTCCTAAACAAGATTAAAAATTTCTCACATCCGTCGATGGAAGCCCGTTCTGTCCTAAAAGACGGTCCTTATTTATGAGACATTTTGAGAATGATGTGGACATTTTTTTGTGATAACCTGCAACTTGGGTTGGCTGAAAGATGGGGTGATCCTGTGGTCATTGCTGAGACGCTGCCTGAGGGATATTCCTTCCTTCACTTTCCCAGAAAGTCTGATGACCAGGGTGGTGTTTGGGTAATTCCACAAACTTGCTTAAGAACATTCAAAATTACACCCACAGGCATCAACACACCACCCTTTTTGTGCATGCTTGTGTGGTAATAAACAAACTAAGTGTTAGACTCATCCCCTGTGTATCGTCCAACCACCTTCCCGGGAAAAGGTCCTCAAAATAAGTCTAATTCTAATGAGTTTTGATACTTTTCCCTTTTTTTTCATCTGAGATTGGCTCTGTTCCCGGCTAAACCGATAACTGCTGGGTTGTTCATCCACTTGCATGTTTTGACCTCCCTCCCCGCTAACCGGAGTCTATTCCATTTTTTTGGAGATTCTGGCCTTCTAATGGTTTTGTCATCATGGCCCTACCCATAAATATGGTCACACTCTGGACCTGATCATTCTCGTCTTGAAGATGGATTTGTTGCTGCTGGGTGGGACCTCTTGCCTGGGCTGGGCTCTGGACATCGTGTTGATTTAATTGTACGATAGCACCAGAAAATCACCACTCAGAGACCTACGTGCACCATCAGAAATATAAGAATATGGACAAGGACTCTTTCTCAAATGTATTCACATCCATGATTGGCAGTCTTACTCGTGATGGCTCATTGATGAGTGCTTGGTTAATTTTGAGGAGTCTTTAATTAGTGTACTCGATTCCCATGCCCTCCTCAACAGCGTTCCCGCATTGTTAGCCCACGACACCCTTGGAGGGGGGGGGGTTTAATAAGATATTGTGATGCCAGACGTGAACGTATACGTTGTAAGAGAAAATGTGTAAAACTAAAATAGTGGTCGATCTGATGAATACCCTGTTACAATACAGTGACTGGGAAACTCTTCCAGGAGGATGTTTATTTATTATTAACAGAGAACAATTAGAAAGGCTAACAACAAAACCATGTCTGCTACTCTGAATAAGCTTCTAAAACCAAAACTAAACAACTTCCTAACTGTAATTCACCTACTTGAACTAAGTAGCTCATTTGCCAGGTTTCTCAAAGCATTTCATTTCAGCGACAGTATACACAATCAGAACGGGACCTTGATAATTACCGTCCACCTCGCATTAATGATCCCAAGCGGACAATACTGGAGAACCGTGCCAATACAATGAGTTTTAATAATCCAGTCACTGTGAAGAGGAACCAATGGTGATTATTCAACGCCATCAAAGTTATGTTCCTTAGACACCATTTGGTGTTACTTTAGGAGAATGTTGCAACTTCTGGCTGAGCATTAACACTGATCATTAATAAGTCTATCCGCACTGGTTTTCCCAGCTAAGCTCAACTCCGGGAAGCTGCCGTGACACCCATGCTCAAAAAGCCTTCCCTAGACAAAGAGTTCTTAAAACTATCGCCCTGTGTCAATATAGCTGCTTGTCTAATTCATGGAGAAACTCGTGAGTGCCCAGATAAAGAATCACCTTGTCTCAAATGACTTAAATGAGATAGTTTCAAGTCAGCTTACAAAGAACGACAGCACTGAAACGTCACTTCTCGGTGTCAAGACCGATATCCGCAATGCAATTCACACATAAGGACAGTTGCTATTGTGCTGCTATAATCTTCTGCAGCGTTGGATCCTGTTGATCATGTGCCATTCTTTGGATAGGTTACTGATTGACTTCAACATTCAAGGTACTGCCTTACAGAGAATTTGGTCTCCCACGAATCGCTCTTTTCTTGTGCGCATTGGGGATGCAATTTCAACAAGCATCATCTCCCTTTCGGTCTTTCCTCAGTTCTGTGGTCGGGGGGGGCCTCTCTTTTTCATAATGTTCACTATGTATTGTCAATCATCCGGAGCACCAGATTGCTTACCACATGGATCTGATTATTTTGCAGCTCATTTGACATTTGATCCTCTGATGAGGTGATGCCAAACATGCGTTCAAAAGACTCCTCGTCGTATTGATGAAATCCGTTATGATGCGGCTGTAACAAACTCAAATTGGAATGATAAAAGACAAAATTTTTCATCCATGTTCATTCCTATTACACAAGTCGCTCAAAGATGGACCAGCAAGTCGGGACCGTGGATGTTCCCCAGTCCTCGGCCATTTAAGAACCTTGGTGTCGTGTGATCAGACAATGTCTATATGACTGAACATGTAAGTCATCAATTAAGTCCTGTTAACTTCACCTTCTCAATATTTACCGGATCCGCCGCTGAACACCTTGAAGTTGTCATCATCTCGTCCGATCACCTGAGTTTATCTCGCATGACTATGCCAATTCACTTTGTATGGAATGGTCGCCAGAGATCGGAGTAACTTCAGATTTGTGCAGAATAAGCACCCAGCTGGTGGTTCAAATCTGATAGAAGGACCCCATCCACACCCTCCTTGAAGAGCTCCATTGGGATACACAATTAGTGAGCGCATTGTCTTTAATAACTGATGCTTTTACTACAAGGAGGGCATTCCGGACAATTGCCATCTAACTTTTCCGAATACTCTCTTTGTTATATTTCCTGGCAGGCCCGGATGCTATCCTGCATATGACAAGGACCCCTCACTGTTTCCGCACAAAAGGTCAGTGGTGACAGGGCTTTCAGCAAATGCGGCCCCTAGCCTATGGAACCTTGGCCTATCTCTTTTCGCCACTCCAAGCCATTGTTACTTTTGAAGAAAGCGCTAAAATTTCAGCTATTCCTAAGAGTGATCGTGTGCTGAATTAGTTTTTTGTATGGCCCTCACAGGAATATTTCCCAATTGTGCATCGTTGTTCTTTCTTTTTTGCATTGTATAGTTTTGATGTTAAGTACTTATATCATGGTTCATCTTTTTACAATACCTGTTTGTATTACTATGTTTTTAGGCCAAGTAATTATTCTCTATTTTGTAAAGCGATTTGACCTTGTTTTGGGAAGCGCTAATCCATGCCGTTTGGTATTGTATGTATTGTATGTAGAAGACGGGACATTTATGTTAGTATCTTACCTGCCTATGGGTTATGATTCAACCCAATAAACAGAATTGTTCCGTGTAAAATAATGCGCATATAAAATGATTTTTATATTCATTGTATTTTTTTTATTTCTCATTTCAGATTCTTGTTTATATGAAAACCTCAAGCTGAATTCAAGAATCAATAGCTTGAATACAACCCGTGTGCCAATCATCTCCTGTTTGATATCCTAACCACTAGCCTCATAGGTATCGTGTATTGATAGAGCGGCTTACGGTTGTTTCTTTCTTTCCGTCGCCATGGACGCTTTTTCGCTACACCATCTCTACCATTTCCCATTATTCCAGTCTAGTTACGAGAGTGCTGCCCTTGGGGGGGGCCGATTGGAACTGTTTGTGTCTTTCACAAGGAGACAGACGTGAATTTGTAACAGTCCAGAAGGATCACCATCTCAACGAAATCGCGTCATCATAGAAGAGTGGTTGTTCAAATGTTGGGGAACGAAAGATTTTACCCCTAGGCATCGAACCCGGAGACGGTGTTGGGTCATTAATAATCATAGCGAAGAACGAAAAGGATATTTTTAGCATTCCAGTTGTTGAGAGTTTTCAAAATTGCATAATACTATGTGGAATATTTCCATATTACACGAGGGTCGGCATTATAATATACTGATTTGTGTCTGTTGTGGAAAGGGGCCTTCATGAAACAAAAACATAACACTTATTACAGAACAACGCCCAAACGAATGAAACCGCCCCATTGACCTATCCTCTGACATATACGGCCAGAATGGAAAGTGTATTTAGAGGTCCGAACTCGAGGTGTCCACGCTAAATGACATAAGAAACAGAAGCGCAGAAGCGTTGCGATTGACAGACGTTTCTACGATAGATACATTGGAAGCGGGAAGACGGAATGGAATGGAAAAAGCTTTTATAATTCATGAACTTTTTATATCAACGAAATAGCAGTGTCTGGAATTTGCTAATATTCACTTCGGAGAGCTGACAATCATCTGCATCACGTTTGACCAGTGGAAGTGTTTGTGTGGGTGGTATTAAAAGTTTTGGCCGTACTGTCCCGACTGCTGGTGTTGTGACGGGTTTTAGAAACTAAACCATTCTTAGCCTGTCTAGGAGGAGTTTTACCGCTGTTTGTCATTAGCGTCACCTTTGGATTGCTAGTTAACCTAGTGTCCCCGATGTAATGTGGCTGGTACGTTGCCTTTCTTATATTGGTGAGTACACAATTGCATTGTTTCATATAAAATGATCAGTCCCTCGAAATCCACCAATTTCGGCTCAAAAACAACCGGCTTGGAAGGATTCACCCAAACCTCGGGCCCCGGGAAGCAGGACAAAACACCCCTAAAAAGGCTGACTTCCCAAAAACTATTCACTTCCTTTGAATTAAACAAAAAAAAAGGTTCTATGGGTACTCTGTGATTTGGCTGTTTAATAGATCTACGACAGAACTATTTATCGGTTTAAGCAGGGTCTGCCGAATGTCCATCTGCTCGTCTTCTTCTGTCGGGCGTAGGAGGCAGCAGCTACACATGTTGTAAGCGTCGGATCCACACCACGGTTGATTGGGTGAGGGTTTGAGAAAATCATGTCCAACCGGTGGGACTAAATAGGGCACACTCATTGAAATGTGAGCCCAGTCTGTGATGGAAACCACATTGGCAGGCTCGCGATGGCCGCAGCCCCCACGGTACATATTGCTGTTGTGAAGCGCCCGAATGCCTGTGCGAACCGGTTTAAGTGACCCATTCCTTGCAGGGAGATTGCCCGCAAGGTGGTAGTTCTGTCTTAGGTGTCATAGGAGTTATCTGGTCTTGGAGTATATAGCCAGGCAATATCCATGTCTGTAAGATGTTTGAATGGGCACTGGAGAGTTTTAAGCGGCGTGCGGCCAGAAGGTCGGCAGAGTGCATCTCTGGCGGCCGGTTGGTGTGCTTCCTTTGGGTTTTTATCCAGAGCAGTGCTGTTGTCCAGCAGGGCCGTATTCACTAGCTGTGCGTGTGGTGTTCCTCCGAAGTACTGCCGGTGCAATGCCTGAAAGCCTGGTAGGACATTCAGATGGAGTAGGTCGGAGGCAGCCAGTGATGATTCTCAAGGTCTCGTTGAGTTACAGTGTCAGCTTCTTTTGTGAGCGCTTTTGCACCATCTGGGTCGGCATTTCATGCATGCTTTAGACCAGAGCAAGGCAGTGGTGCGTATGGTCTTTGGGCTGCCCCCATGAAGCTCCACAAGTCGCACAGGAGGTTATTCCTCGAAGTACCTTGGCCGCATCGGACTTCGATCCTGCCGGTAAGTAAGCTGGCGGTCAAGCTTCACTCCCAGTAGGTTGGTGTCGGATTGTAAGGCCGAGGCGCTCCGTTGAGGTTTGTTGAGGTTGATTTGAAAGTTGGCGATGAGCCTCTTTTGTGTTGAGGTGGAAGGCAGTGTAATGTCAGTGATGCACAACGTGTTTGAGATACATCCCAATATCGACGACGACGTCGGCCCTATCTTCTATAGCCCATTGAAGCAACGATTACATTTCCTTACCATTCAACTTTGGTAGGGCGCAACCACAAACTGATTATTAAAAACGATTACTAAGCCAAGGTCTTATTAATAAAAGGCTATTATGCAACAAAACTCAGCTCAACCATCTTCTTGAGTTCAATACCGCTGACACTATTGTTGCTTGGCTGCGGGGCATGAATGTATAGGTCAGCGAATGTAGCCACATGGTGCATGCTTTGGGTGTTTTTTGGTGTTTTTTTTTTTGTTTTGTGATAGTCCCGCTGGAATCGCGTGACCCTCGACCTCTCCGGAGGCCTTCGCGCATGGGTCGTGTTTTCGCTGTGTTTTGAAGGTTCAAATATATTCCATTCCATGAAACGGCGCCAACAAAATTTACCATTCGTATTCTAAAACCAACTCATCTTAAGGCAAAGTCTACAAATTGTGAAAACGTGGCCCTGAAGAAGATCCCGTTTCGGTCTAATGTGACAGAATGTGAAGAATCAACATCATATGCAACCTATATTCTCACTATCATAGATTGGAAAGAGTCCCCTTAATCCACAACATCCTGAGGTCTTTGGCCAAGCGATTTCAGGACCTTAGTTACCCAGAGAGAGATCAGTACGGAGACCACGTGAATGATCTCTTGGTAAGACTGAAATCGTGCCCAGGTGAGGCACGTCCAGGAAGTGTGTGGATAATGGTTCAGGTGGGATATTGCTCCTAGTCTAACAAGACAAATAACCTCCCTCCTTGTTTGAAGTTGGTGATGGTCAGGTTGGTAAGTCATTTTCCTCTAGGGACTATCCTCGAGGGATACGAGAGACATAAATCTCTAGACTGGAAGAAGAAGGCACTAGAATGAGGTGGAAAATCGCATGAAAGGAATAAAACATTGTTATCAATGAACTTTGGGCCAAGTTCGGTAACACTGTATACACTTGTAGAAAAGTGTCGGAGAACATGATTTGTTATCCCTGTACATAAGGCCCAACATGTAGATGCTATGTTGGAAGATGGCAATGCAAATGGACATTAAGTGGAATAAGCTCTTCTACTCCTGTTCACCAGAAATGCTGAAATTCTGCCTAAATACTATACAGGATACACTTCTTACAGACGCCAATCTGAAGACATGGAAAAACATGATCTTGGGCTATGTGCTATGCGTCATTATAACAAATGTACTATGATGCATATATTTAACTGTTGCCAGTACTCATTACCACCAGGAAGGTATAACTGGAGACATGATACAGTCTGTCGTGAGAATGTCCATCAGCTAGTGCCAGCCATCATTCGAGCAAGATCAAACAAATCAAAACTGGCATAGCCCACATCACATACTGTCTTTTCTGACGAAATGCCGTTTTCGATAAAATCGCCATTGAAATTCTACCGGGAGATTTCATGTTTGTACTATGGAATTCAACATTACAATTTACTTTTTAATTTTGCATTATGAAGAAAACATTCTGAACTTTAAGTTTTAATCTTGCTGAGTTTTGAAAGTGCAATTGTATTCCTGATATAAAGCTACAAAGTATGTAATGTGAAACGCAAAAAAGTCGTTGTACCGTTATATTTCAATGCGTTCAGATCGATCTCTACTACGTAAATAAAAAAAAATGTGCAAGGATTAAAGATGATCTTGACCTTAATGCAATCACTATATCATAGATTTGTTGTTGTTTTAATAAAATCTAATATACTTCCAAATGTTGAAAAAATGAAAGAAATCGATTAAATAATAAGCCTTGATTATTTCTTGATTATTTCAACTACGGATTAATCAATGAATTTATTTATACCATTGTGCCAACTGATATGACGAATCCAAACACCAATTCACCTGTTGCAGAGCAAGAAAACAAGATCTTCCCATTGTTTAGGATATTGCAAAGAGTTTAGTGCCTTTAATTGGCATAACTTGTATCTATACCTGGATTACAGTTATAGTAGTCTTGAAATTCTTTGCATTTACACATCAGAATTAATTTGGTGAGATTTTGTGTGAACATTTTCTTTTCGAAGATCAATGAAGGAGATTATGACTATTCATATAGATCAATAGCATGGGTCATCATTACTTTCATAATGCTATGTCCCGTATATCGTACATTGACGTATTCTTGCTTAACTGTGTAAATCACATTGGAATGGAGGGAAAAGGGGTGTGCTTACAAAACTGGTCATATCTGGCTTATTTTTTAATCGTTTTCTTTCATTTTTTCAAAATTTGGAAGTATATTGGATTTGTTAATATTAAAACAACAACAAATCTATGATCCGGTGACTTTATCAAGGTCAAGGTCATCTGCAACCGTTGCACATTTTTTTGATTCACGTAGTATGTGAAACACGTCATGCTCACGCACGAGACAGATACGATGCGCATAGATCTGTATGTGAAAAGCGTAAACAGCTTGTTCTACGAACAGCGTGAAATTATGTATAAATGAAACATACGACAGTATGTCATGTATGTGAAATCGCGATATGCAGTTTTGAGCTTATTGATCAAAATTCTTAATTAATATCTCACTAATTAGGTCACTTTCAAGATTGTAATTTTGTGCATGTATAGACCATAACATTCTAAGTATATATGCAAAATATCTCAAAAAAGTCCAAAATGTCAGATAAGATAGTATGTGATGTGGGCGACAAACTGTTCCTAGATTCACAAACAAATATTGCATGGGCTTCACATATTTATATAGATGACGAAAAGACAACCTCCACACAATGCCATGGCAGTTACTGACACTGGAGAGGAGGAGACGATCCTGTGTGTATCCCATGAGCCAATATGGCAGATCGCCGACTTTCAAGAATGCGATATCACGTGGTATCACGTGATCATTGGTAGGGAGAAAATCTTTCAGGTATCGATCTCTGGCTGGTTTCAAAGAACTTCTAAAAGACTAACCCAATTTTCATCTGGGGACTGTGATTTATTTTGTGAGTCCTTAGTTGAAAACAGAGCAAAATAACATAGAGAATGTTTCTATGATTTAAGGGAAAATTTTCAATTCACTAAGGACTCACATTTACTGTCCTTATCAGGCGCTAAAATGTGTAACTTACGAAAGGGGACACAATGTATTTGAATGGGCCCGAATGCGACACACAATGAAATGTTGTTAAAGAGACGGATTGATTCATGGGATACACACGGGATCTTCTCTTCTGGAGAGGGATGGTTGCCGGGAGCAAAGCACTGGACGCACCACTGCCCATCGCCAAGTTGGGGGCAGTCACAGTAGGCTGGAAAGAATTAATTACAGGATGTAGTATATAAGCCTGGGCTTGATATTATGAATACCATGAATACTTTGCACGTCCTAAAAACTTTGATGCAAATCAAGCCAGGATGCGGCCACACCCGGCCATGTTTTTCAATCTCATGTTTAGTAAGTAACCATTTTTGTTTCTCACGATCTATTACTCCCTCTCGCTCTCTCCCTCTTACTATTTTCTGCCTGTCTTCTCTTTCTCTCTCTCTCTCTCTCTATCTCTCTCTCTCTCTCTCTCTTTCCCTATCATTTACTAACCACTTCAAATCAATTTGAATAGAAAATAATGACATGGTTTATGTTTTAGACAACTTTATCTCCCCGCTTTACTCCATCAACGTTAGGATTTAAAAAATTCATATTTATTTCCTCATTACCTCAGTGAAATTTAAGGTCCAGGATATGTTTCCCTTTGATGTTATGAATAAAGATTTCTCCTAATGCGCTCGAACACATTAATTCGTTGGCCGCGTCACATACTGATGTATTTGCAAAATACGTGTTTCGAGAAAAACGGCTTTGAAGATTTTGCGATTTTATTTTGCCCCATATTGTAAATTTAGAGGGTAATCGCCGAAATAAGTTAAATTTGAAATATATTTAACAAATAAACTTCCAATTGATTTAGATATGTGAAAAAATGATGTTAAATAAAATACGTCACTATGTCAGTATGTGAAAACGACAAAATCACAATTTCAACGTGTAAATAACAAATACGTCGTGCAAATACGCCGTTATGTGAAAACGACAAAATACCAAATCTTCCGTGAACTGAAAAATACGTCGCACAAATACGTCGCTATGTGACGCGGCGAATACTTTCAAATGTAGATACGATGCTATGGCCTGCGCAGTATAGATTTTCGACAAATACGTCGTTATGTGATGTGGACAATTTAACGTTTTGTAAATACGTCATTATTAGTTAATTAATATTTTACTAATTAAGCCACTTTGAGGTTTCGAGATTTGGTGAATATTTAGAATATTACAAAACAAACGAATATACCAAATTTCTCCAAAAAGTCTAAAATGTCAAATACGTCAGTATGTGACGCGGCCGACGAATTAACCCACATTGTCCTACGGGCCAATCTAGTGCAATTTTGCTTCTACTGTCCAGACGGCTGGGTCAATTTAACTCCAAATTTGTGATCAGATGTTTTTTGGTAATATGCATCCATGCGAGGAGGAAACATACTAGGAAAATCGAATCATGATCGAGTTACCAACCATTAATGTTTGCCTTTGTTTCTGTTTTACTTAGGTATTGGCACCGATGACGTATTTATTATTATGTCAGCGTGGCGACAAACGAGCATCCACAAGTCACTAATAGACCGCATGGGTGAGTCATTTGAAGAGGCGGCTATGGCAATAACAATAACAAGTGTGACTGATATAGTTGCATTCGGCCTCGGTTGTATTTCGCAATTTTACTCTATTCGCCTTCTTTGTATGTATGCCGCCATTGCCGTGTTTTTTGCCTACCTATATATGGTAACCTTTTTTGCGGCGTGCGTTGTAGTCTTTGGGTATCGTGAAGAAATGAATCGTCACGCCCTTACATGCCAGGTCGTAACACCTAAACTATTATCACCTTCGAAGGCTTATTATATATTTTGTGCCGGAGGTACATCAGATAAATATCAAAGAACACGTCAAAATAGCCACTTCGATTCGATATGGGCGGTGTTTATCCGTAAATATTTTGGACCTTTTTTGACGCATCCTGTTTCTGCAGTGGTCACTATTTTACTCTACCTGGTTTATCTAGTGGTAGCAAGTTGGGGTCTTCTTCATTTGAAAGAAGGTTTAGATTTGGGCAATATTGGTTCTGATAATTCGTATTTCCATGAATACTACGAACATGAGCCTTATTTTAAAGCCTACGGGCCTGTCATGTCTATTGTCGCCATTGAAGAGCTTCAGTACTGGGATCAAATTGTTCAAGCTGACATAGAGAATGTCATGACTGAACTAGAAACTAGTACATATTTTCACAACTCAACACTTTCAATATCATGGCTAAGAGAATACCAGCGATTTCTGAATAGGAGTGGTATAACGCAACCGTCAAAGCATGATTTCATGAGAACTCTACGAGAGCAGTTTCTTGGCATATCTGCATACGAACAGTTTGTCCCAGATATTATTTTCGACTCCGACAACCAATCAATCATCAGTTCACGGTTTTATGTCATTGGAAAAGATCTGGTTACCACTGCCCACGAGCGTGATATGTTTTTAAAGATTCGACAGGTTCTGAACCATTCTCCTCTGAATCTCATTCCATATCACCCCACCGCGCCAAGTCTTCTTGAAGCATACCTATCTATTCGTCAGAACACGATACTTATCCTTAGCGTTGGTGTAGTTGTTATGTTCGTCATTTCTTTTATTCTGATCCCTAGTCCAATATGTTCAATCATAGTAACGCTATCCGTCATATCTACGGTTTTGGGTCTTCTTGGATATATGTCTCTTTGGGATGTGAATCTAGATGCTATTTCCATGATGACTCTGATTCCTTCGATAGGTTTTAGTGTAGATTTCTCGGCTCATATCAGTTACGCTTACATATCAGCTCCCGGCGATTCCCGCAGACAAAAATCTATCCATGCATTGTACTCATTAGGAACACCCATTTTACAAGGTGCTTTGTCAACCATTCTAGCAGTGAGCGTTCTTTCAACTAGCGATTCTTATATCTTCCGCACATTCTTTAAAACCATGTTTATTGTTATAACTATTGGCATGATTCATGCTGTTGTTTTTCTACCTGTATTTCTTATGCTCCTCATCCCAGACAAGTGCCGCGTCAAATGGATTAGTAATAGTCCAACGGAGAAAACGGATATTTCAGATTAACCCGGAAATGTTATTTATATTTTACTATCGGTTTGTTGTTATGTTGTAGCTGAGGTGTCTCTTTGGAAAAACTGCATCTGGGCACTTGGTACCCTTGAGAGTTTGGAGAAATTCAAGATGGCGTCCAAGATGGTCGTCAATACCCATTCCCGGATATAATATTTCTTTTCTATTTAACCTAGCAGGGTCATTTTGGTATCTGGTCATATGTTTTGAGGTCATGTGATCCACCGTGACCAATGACATGACCATGAAGGGCTTGTATCATGGTATATTTAAGATGGCTGGCAAGTAGGTCGCCAATACGGCTGCCAAATCATGTTTGGAGCAATAGGGTACTTCTAAACTTATAGTGGTGTTTGTGGTGTGGACAGACGTTTTTGAGGTAAAGGAATCCATTAAAACCAACCATGAATCCATTGAGAGTTTACATCATGGTAAATCCAAATGGCTGCCTATAAAGCCACCAATTTGACCGCCTAATCACGTCTTTAAAGGTTAAAGGGACATATTGGCATGAAAAAAAATGACATAATGAAAAGGACCCTTACTGAAATCACTTCCACGAATTTGAAAACAATTTGGGGAGGTGGCAGTTTGTAGCAATTTCTGGAACAACGAGGCTGACATTACTGCCAGCATTTACCAAACTTGAAAAGCATGTTGTCATCAGCTCACAGACCATTGCTATTGTGTATGTGCTAATCCCTGCTAATCCATTTTTCACTTGCCAGACAATATCTTACTACAAGCCTAAAGTATAATGCCTGAATACCGGTGTGCAAGTAATCATAGTCCGGCAGGTATCATAGTCCGGGCTCCATAGACGACAACGGAATAAAGCTTAAAACTAAATGTTGCGTTAAGAGTCAGCTGAATCGATTACCCTATTGTTCACCATTGTTCCCGGACTGTGAGCCCGATGGACTATATCTCCTGCCACACCGGTCTGAATGCTTTTGAATTGTGTCGCAAAACATGCTAGATACACTGTAAATTCCGTCAGGGATGTGAACACTTTTGCTTTTCTGTTCGAGAAATTACCACAAACTGCCACCTCCCCCCTGGAACTCTTCCTGTTTTTACTGTTTTTACAGAATGTAAACATCCAAATTGTTCTCAAACTCGTGGAAGTGATTTCAGTAAGGGTCCTTTTCATTATGTCATTTTTATTTTCATGCCATTATATCCTTTAACTATAGGGTTCTCCACATTTGAGAGAGTGTTATTTGTGATATCTAGCCATGTATGTGTGGGGTCAAGTCATTCATTTAAACGAGTAACACTTTAAAAGAAATTATATTAACCTCAAGATGTTAAAGAGGCAGGGGCTGGATTCCTTTCGAAGAAATACATGCTGTAAGTTAATAATTAGGGACTACATTGCTGGCCAAAAAGATTTACACTGATCTCTATTCTTATAAGGGGTAGTGATGCGCGTGCATGCAGGCACAAAGAAATACGCAATACGGATAGTAGAGAGGGGTTGGAGAGGGCTGATATGAGGTACAGGAGTACTATGAAGGGTATCTCCACAAACGTGTACCTGAGATATCCCCGCGGAATTAATAGTAGAGATGGGGATATTATTCAAGGAATTAAGAACAAGTGGGGAGTGGGGAAAGAGTAATGGGGGCGAGAAGAAGATGTTATTACCACTTGAGGCGACATCACTGTTCTGCATCCCATCTCCTTACCTGTCCTAGGGTCCGTTCCCGAAACTCAGTCGTAAATCTACGTGTATACTATGTCATGCCTGAGTGGACCAATTTGTCCAAAGCACTGTGTACCTGGTATGAAAAGGTCTGTTATATTATGGGACATACGCATACACGTAGGGTTACGCACAAGTTTGGTTATCACGATCGAAGATTCCTTGGTGGGCAACTCGACGCTGTGCTCTGTATGGACTGCTCCTCCAGTGGCCGGAAACAGTCGGGGGGGGGGGGGGCAGGGGGGCAGTTTGCCCCCCCCCCCCTCGACGACTTTGGCCGGGAACAAATTTGCAAAAATCATGCTAACTCATCCGTTTTTTCACCTCTGACCGGGAAAAAATTGGCCTTTTGACCCCCCTGAGAGGGAAAAAATTTCCCAGACTGGGAAATTTGCCCCCTCAGAGCGGGCAGGCCCGTTGCGCCACTGTGCTCCTCGTAATGCACAGCGGGCCCACGCATGCGGAGTGGATTGGTTCTGGCTAGGCCAGGGTAGGTGCAACAGGGTGCATCAAATACCCCTCATGTCAATCAATTTTCTTGTCCACAGTCTTAAAGTACTTGCCAAAATAATAACCTCCACTAAAAGTCATTAGGATGTTGGCAAGATACAGGGGGCAAAATCAATAGGATGTTCTGTTGTTTTTTGACAAAATACCCAAAAAATGATGACCGTCATCTATGATTCCTTCTCATTGCCAAAATTCCAGTAGAAATTGAACGAAATTATCCAAAATTCACAAAACTGAATTTCACCAAATTTTGGGAAGGCGCCGTGCATTATGACGTTATAGAAACCGGGTGCTGGAAATGTTGGTATTTATTTTAGTATCACTGGATAGAGGAGACCCATTTCTATGCATTGATACCAAATTCATAGAGGGTTTGATATGGGAAATGTATGGGGTTGCACCCCCTATATTTACCAAAAAATAGTCCGGTTACACGAGAGTTAATTTATTCAGATAAGTAATTCCAATGACCTAACGTCTTTAGCTCTAGCATTAAAAAGGATTTAAATATCAGCGCGAAACTTTGCAAGTGGGGTGTGGTGCAAGGATCATTCAATCAACATGAAAACTTTAAATAATTGAATTGAAAACTTTATAATCATACTTTTACACAGTACTCTATAATACTCAATACTGCTGGCAATATCGTTATGCAAATACAATATTGTGGTGTCATCACTAACAAAATGAAGTCTAATAGAGATGAAGTGATAAAACGTTAAGAGTGTAAATAGCAATGACCCTAATATTAAAACGTGTTCAATATTAGCAATCGTGACGTTAGCAATTTTAACTTTTTATTGCAAAAAAACCTGTTTAATTTTGGTGATCAATTAATAAATCGGTAATGGTTCTCTATTCAAATATTGTGTCATGTGTTATAGTAACAGTTTCAGTTTGTTGACTTAGTCAAACGTACACGTTCATTCAAACAAGAAAACAATGTACAAAGTATTATATTACACTTAAAGATCATAAAGCTTTCTAAATGACTTGGGGGACGCTTCAGCATTTTCTCAGCGATATCTTGGACTCATTTTGCGCTGTATAATCTGAAGTGAGATTATTAACATTGTTAATGATAGAGATATTAATTTAACAAAGTTTTTCATAGGCCCCTCGTAGAAAAACCAGTTTGCCCCCCCCCCTGCAGAGAAGTGGTTCATTCCATATTGCTTACCGTAGCAACGCATCTTTTGCGCCAATCGTTTGCTTGCATTCGTCCATCTTTGTGTGCTTTGTGCTTTGATTGTTCTTCATATCATAGCTCAATCCGCCTCTGAGGAGAGAGGTCACTCTTGTTGGAGGGACAAATTTCTTTTCCGTTCATCGATCGTGTGGGAATTTGGTTGCGTTTCTTTTGCAAACAGTATTCTTTAAAGACAATTATCTGGAAGATTTTATGTTGCAAGCGACGCAATAGGGTTCCTATATTCTGCGATTGATCGTTATTTTCACCATTGTTGATAAGCGACTTAATTTAAATGATCCTGTACCTGAGATTTACGGATTGCATAAATTCTTTGTAATTGTTTCAACTTCAAATATGAGTCACTGGTAGACTTAAGTTATCCCAGCAAATTTCAATGTTTTGGCTCTCTCGGGTGATAGCGGCTTTAAGTCACCCTTTTACATTTTAGGGGCCAGTGTAACGTTCTCATTCAATTTCCTCGATGTGTTACACTTTTAAGTTGCCTTCCAGGGTTTTTTCCCCTTTTTTTTCTGGATAATGATGCATCACCTCAGCTACGTGCGGCTTTGGTTTCAAACAATTTAATATTATGCGTTTGCGGGTTATAATTGCCTTGGAATTGTTCTGCGTGTTTTTCATTTGTCATATTTTCGGCTTTTGTTTTTAATGTAATTTAGTTTTTAGGTCTATCGCGTTATTGTGGCTGAAGTGATATGTCATATTTACTCAAAAACTGATTCTTCAGTTACCGTTGGCTAGTGTCCTGAAGTGTGGGATCAATGCAATTTGTTTTTCTTCTGTTTTTTTGTAAGTCCCAGAGCTTCAGGGTAGGCGCTCCAACAACTGTTCCTAGACAATTTGTCCTGTCGTAGACCAGTTTAACAATCCTACGTCACTTCTTTTGTTGCTTGCGAATCCATTCCTGCGAATCTTTATGGCCCATAGTATTAAAAACTACATCGCCCAGTGTGTAACTGTCAGGCCGACCTATTTCAAGTACCAAGCCCTAGCATCATGGTTGACAAACATTGCTGTTAAATGGTCTACTGGTTTAAGACATTCTTCGGTTCGTTAAAGTTTGTACACCGATTTCATGTAATTTGACCCGTCCATTTAGGTTCATGACCTGTTGACCACTTAGCAATTTGCGCGCTTTGGGACATTCCTACGTGTGGCCTTGCGAGTAAGTCTGAACGTTCAACCTGTTAAAAACTCATTCTGCCATTTTGTAGGGTTAATACCCGTAAAAGTTATTGTTGCATTGGCCTTGTAAATTCATAATCCAAGGGCGCTGATTGCATTAGGTTTATGTTCATCATCCATTTGGCGTGTTTTCCCCTTGATTTGTTTCTTTTCGCATTCATCTATCTCAAGGCATGGCATGCTCGGTTTTGTGAAGATAAACAACAGGGGAAGGACATTCAGTTGGATGGTGGTTGGTGTGGGACCATGAAAGAGGTGCCTAATTTTAATCAATCAAATTTTTATTCATCATAGATGTAATATACAGTAATTCGCCAATTACATAGGGTAAAAAATAGGCAATTAGGTATTATTTAGGAAGTGTGAAGGGTTAATTAAAATTAATTTTCAAATGATTACTTTCATTAAAATGAAGTGTATACACTCTGCTATTATTAAAGGCAAAAATGACGAATTTTTTTTTTTTTTGAGTGGACCTGCTAAACAGCATAGCACGCGGGTGCAAGTGACCTCTCCAATTAAACACTTACATATTAATCATTTTGACATAGAATTAAACTAGACGTCAAGACATACAAGGACGAACAATATATGTGTTGATGGTAGAAAACAGATGGGGGCGGTTTTTCCAGAATAGCCGCAAACCATGTTAATCCATTTGCACTACAATGATAATTATTTACCTTAATCAGCTCAGCAACCTATATTGACACGTGTCGCATGGAAGGGAAGAGATTTTCGGTCAACGATTACAATGATTTGGGGGGATAAATTAGGCCTATTGTAAGTGGCATAGGCTTCTTTTATTGTTTTGGTAAGGGAGGAAGTGGATATGTCATGAGATGTATCAACATCATAAAAAAATTTGCTCGCCTGTACGTTCATATTTGGAAAATGCATACGACCCTAGGTCGTGTTCACATAATCTCCACCTTGTACTCCGTAAATATTTGCTGGCGTTCACCTTTTAATTTGGCTTGTTTCTTTGTCTCGGGGGGGGGGGGGGGGGGGTAGGCCAAGTTACTGCAGAAGATTGTCAGTAACTTGGTTGGGGGGTTGGCAAGTTACTGCAGAGGATTGTCAGTAACTTGGTTGGCGTCTAATGATTTTTTTCTTTATTGCTTTATAACAATAGGCCACGTCAGAGCTTCTTTTATGAATGGAATTTCAGCTGAGGATACTATTTATTTGAAGATATATCATAAACGTAAAGTTTGTCAAAATGTTTATTAATTTAAATGATGATACTCCTCAAGGCTTATTTTCAGATACTAAATTTTTAACTTTTTGGTCCCTGTTGGTGAGGATGACAGTGAACATGTACCTTTCATGATGCATTCACAAGCTAAAATCAATCCAGCTTTGATATTTCATAAATACATGAGTCTAAGGGCAGGTTACCCCCGGCATGCCTCGGGATTTTCCCAGACGTGCTGCTTACATGGTTGCCAATATTGTTCACGCACATCTAGGCACGGTTTACCACCCAGGCAGCGCGGATCCAGGGGGGAGGAGGGCGGGGGGCCGCGCCTCCCGGTATTTCTCTTCTGCATATTCTTGCAAAATCAGCCCATTTTTGAGCTTTGGACCAGTTTACAACAAGCCTTTCAAGCCCCCGGTAATTTTGACATTTTTCAATCCTGGATCCGCCCATTGCAGCGGCGCTAACGGGAATTTCTCCTCCTTGCAACAAAATATGCTTCTAATCCTATTATATGACAAATACAACCAGCTATTGCCAATATTTTGTACACCTCCAGGGCAACGGTTACCCGGGGGGGGGGGGTACGGAATTTTCCCTTGCTATGTCTCAGTGTGGTAAAAACACCAAAAAAATCATCTAATCCTAGTATATGCCTTATACAAGGGTTAGTAGGAGAAATAGACTTTTCAGCTCCTCGTGCTATATGTCCATGTATTCTATCGCTTTCATAATGAGTTTGGAATAACTCTCTCCTCAGTGGATTGAACTGCACGCAATTTTTGGTAGTCCCTTATCTCACTTTCTCTGTCTAGAGGCAACAAGTTTTTCAAGGCCCTCGTAGAAAACACAGTTGCCTCCTCCCCCCGCCCCCTGCAGAGAAGTGGTTTCATTCCATAGGGCTTACCGTACAACCATCTTTGCGCCAATCGTGTGCTTGCATTCGTCCATCTTTGTGTGCTTTTGGTGCGTGATTGTTCTTCATATAGCTCAATCCGCCTCTGAGGAAAAAGAGGTCCCTGTTGGAGGGACAAAATTTCCTTTTTCCCACCCTCCCACCTGCCCATTCATTAATGTCTTGCATCCGTCACACCGTACCCGGAACTTTTTTTGAAATTCTTTATTCAAAGGGGTCTTTAAAACAAATTGTTAACATTGATTTGGAATTATTTTGGGGGCAGAGTATATGTGTGATAGTTAATTTGTCACGTTTCTGCATAACTCAAAATGTTTACAATGGCAATTTGTTTGCTTCTAATGATTAATTTTTCTTATTGCTTTATAACAATACCCCGTCAGGCGTTCTTTTAATTGAATATAATTTCACTGAGGATCCTATTGTATTTTGAAGATATATCAATAAAGTTAATTTTGTCCAAAATGTTCAGTAACTTTAGAATGATAATATATCCTCAAAACTTATTTTTCAGATAGAAATATTACATTTTTGTCCCTGTTGGTGAGGAGGACAGTTACATATACATTTCATGATGCATTTCCACAAGCTAAATCAATTCCAGCTTTGAGTAATTTCATAAAATCCATGATTCTAGCAGTTTACCCAGGCAGGCCTCTCGGGATGTCCCACCTGCCGCGACATGTTTTGTATTGCCAATATTGTTCACCTCTAGTGCACGGTTACCCAGGGGGCTACGGATTTTCCTTGCTATTTTCAAAGCAAATAATGCTTCCTAATCCTATAATATAGGACAAATACAAACCCGCTATTGCCAATATGTGTACACTCCATGGCACGGTTACCCGGGGGGGCGTCGGTAATATGACTTAATACAAGGGTTAGTAGGGAGTAAAGACTTTTTCAGCTCCTCATTCTCATTTACATGTATTCTATCGTTTGCATAATGAGTTTGGAATAAACTCTCTCCTCTGTGGATTGAACTGCACTGCTTTTTTGGTAGTCCCTATCTCACTTACTCTGTCTAGGGGCAAGCGCTATTAATGCTGTTGTCTACAGACCGCTGATCCATTTCTGTCAGGAGTTATTGCAAGAGGCTACTGTGTAGTCGCCCTCTGGATTTTTGGCTTCCCCCCCTGAAAAGAAGAACTCCAAGTGTTGGGATAAGATTGGATAAAACACTCGATTTGAATCCTTTTAGCGCCCCTGTTCATACAATATTTTCCTTATAGTTTAGAAAATAGCACTTAGCCACTTACCAAACGGAAATGTTTTTAATCTTCCGGGGGTGTTTTTTTTAAATCATGTGAATATTGTACCCTAATTTTACTAGACGGATTAAAAACAATTATGGAAAAGATTATGATGGATCTTGACGGATGTCCCCCAGTTCTGTTGTAAACCACGCATTTTATAAGAAAACTAAGTAACCACTGAAATCACCATGAGTTCAGCACACTTTTACAATAGTCATAAAGACAGAGGACATTTTCCTGTTTGTCAAAGTCAGAATTGTCTTTCGATGTTTAAAGTTGACAAATGATACCGAGTCCAACTCCCTAGGGTCAAAGGCTATTTAGAGGCATTAAAGGTCAAACTGTTACACAGGCATTAGCTGAGTAAAAGTTAATCAGTTTAATAGGTATGTACAACCTCATGACGCAGAATTAACTTGTTTTTTGAAAAGCCTGCTAGAGTTTTAGAAGCTTTTACCTCTACCTAGCATTCATTTGCGATACACGGGTTCATGGGGTGGTATATGTGAATAGAGAGTGCATGAAAAAAATACACAAAATTTGACCCTGACCTGTTTACTCACTACGCCGACTTGAATGCGATCCATAATCTGCATAGAGCGAACTTTTCTTATGTCTGAAAAATTAAGGAATTTGGTGAAGAATCGAGGTAGATATGAAAGATGTTCGCGACTGATCCATATTTACCCCATTCCAATGGGATTTACACAGTTCAGCTGGGTTTTTAGTTCCATTATTTTGTCTGACTATGGTGACAAATCTTTGTGACCTTTACTTCACAAGAGTATTGCAGATAATTAGATTCAGTGAATTCGATGACAATCAGTGCATGAAGCCTATTAATTTTATACATCGTAAACATTCAAAAAGCCAATCATTACCTGGTCAGATAGTGAAAACAAGATCCATTTTCAATAACTTTATTTTCTTAATTTTAGGTACAAGTAGCTCAAGCCCATTGTAATAATCTGGAATAACTTTGAAGACAATTCTTGACATTCAAATGTATAAATCGATATTGAAGGATGACTTAATGTAAGAGCTGAACTAGGAAAACATACATTCATATAATAATTTCTTTACCAAGCTCAATAAGCCCATTTATACATAATGTTTATAAAGTTTTGAAACTGAACTGAATGACTTTTGGACCTGGTAAGAACAAAGTCAAAGTGTCTTTAGAACAGTTTTATTTTGTGCAATATTTATATGCACAAAAACTCTTATCAAAATACTTTATCTTTATCAAATTTGTTTCAAAACATATGTTATTGATCAATGAAAGTTTCATCTGATCATGTTGATTCTGTGCAATACATTCATACAAATAACTCTCATCCAAATCTGTTTTAAATCTGTTTAAACATGCTGTTGATCCATGAAATTCATTTTCTGATGAATTTCATTTGTGCAATATTTTATGCAAACAATTGTAGAAAAACTTACAAGCTTTATATTAGTATTGTTTTGAAAAGAAACAATGTTTTGTTATTTTAGGTGTTGAAGATTTGTTCTTCTAAATATGCGACGATTTGGTAAGCAAAACTGCAACCCATGGCAACACCGCTGATTTGCTGGTATAATTCGACGTTGAATTCGAAGCACGCTGTAGTAAGAACCAATTTGGCGAGGCGCAGTGTGATGTGTTGTGACGGCTCAAAAAGTGCTGCTGAAGTGCGATCATACCATCATTGATAGGTATAGACGTGTAGAAAAACTTGACGTCCATGGTAAAGATGTGGTGCGGTACATGAATCGGAACTCTTTGAAGATTCTAAGCTCCAGATGAGTCCTTCCCAGATAACATGGAGATATTGGGCCAAAATAGGCCCAATATATACTCAATATCGGACCAGTATTGGCTGCAGTTATCGGTCCAATATTATTTGCTCATCGGCCCAAAATTGGACAAATATTGGGCCCGGGCCAATGTTGGCACAATATTGGGCCAATTCTTGGTAATAGATATTGAACCAATATTGGAATTGGTATTATATAGTATAATATTTTTGAAATATTGTGTTCTGATCAAAACAATCGTCCTTGAGAGATTTTAGCGTATTTCTGTATGTTTTAATTGTTTTCTCACCCTGCTATTTTTAGGCAAACAATTAGCCTTAAGCCAATATTGGGCCAACGTTATCCCAATAATTGGCTCTATATTGGCTGTTGGTCGATTGCCAATATGATGCGCCAATATTAGACCATTAAAGGATGCCGATATGAAACCGATATCACATTGCCAATGGAAAACCAATAGTGGCCCAATATACGTTAGCCACGTGATGCCGATGCCAAGATTACCGATGGGAACCATTGTTGGGCCAATATATGCGTGCTACCTGGGTTGATATAGGTGGGTAGTCCTTTGACGATATGTGATATGTCAATGGTCCCGTTCCCCAAACTCAATGATTGGCGATTGCCGGGGCGATTGACAAGGTCTACTAAACGCAGAGGGTGTGGTGACCTCTTATAATACATCACCTCACAAGAGCACAAACATAACAATGACAAAGTGGTTATCTGAGTTGGTCCCTTTTTTTTTTTTTTTTTTTTTTTTTTTTTTTTTTTTTTTTTTTTTTTTCCCTTGGGTACTAACGCAAGTTTTTTTTTTTTTTTAGTTTCTCGCAGTCTTTCCAACAAACAAGTTAGGATTTAGTCTAAATAACAATGGTGCTTCATATCCCTAACATTCGTAAAGGAAAATCTGACGATCACCGCAAAAAAGAGGTAGTGTTATTTTTCTTGTTAGATCTAGGGGAAATTTTCCCTCTTACACAAGGCAGGGGTCCGCTCCGTGATTTTTTTTTATTCAAAAGTGCAATTAAATGCAGGTATGGGACGTTATGGATATGTAAAGCTATAATTCCTGGGAAACTACATAGTGTTCTGTAATCATTAGCTCTCAATATGCATGGCTAAAATGCTTATTACTCGGATCTCTAGCAATCAAACAGGTACCTCATCGCGATTTTCATTCAGGTTTATTGTGATAATTATGGTAACTTCGACAAGCTACGACACATGAACCAGTAGAATCACAATTCTATAGGCGAACTTGTAGTTAACAACTTTAAACTTTAATATGTTACTATACATCTGGATTTCGGCCTACCCTTCCACGCTGGCCTAGTGCGGGTTGGAAGGGACCCTGGTACCTAGAGTAATGTGTGCAGGTAACAGACCCGGGATGGTCCCCTACTCTTTTCGATAAGGTCTGTAACTTTTTACGTGTTCAGGAATGACTCCCCTGA